>JAJIZL010034304.1:0-18690 GCA_023969395.1 Amblyomma maculatum
CTGACCACTATTTTTACCGGCAATTATTTTCCAGCAAAGCTAATAAGAAAAATGCTTAGCAAGACAGTGAGTCCTTGCGATGACTTTTACGAGTTCGTGTGTGGAAAATGGAAGAAGTTTAACCCCATTCCAAGCGACAAGCCGTCTTCCGGGACCTTCAAGCAGCTATCCGAAAAAGTCGCCAAAGACGTGAGAGGTGAGAACACTAATAGTATATTACCTAGTTCTCTTGCATATCTCAAATCTTTACCATTCATTAATATAATGGACCCCTTGCAAAAATCGTTAAGTAGGCTTTCCCACGCTGCTTCTTTCCCCAAACATGGCGTCACTGGCTGCCAGAAAAACGGCGATATAGACCTGAAATCGCATACTGCTTCTACACAGATGCATTTAGTGGTAATAGGGCAGTTATGCGAATATGTTCTGATGCATAAATCATATGAATTATGGCCATAATACAATGTTTCAATACACTGCAGTTCTGCCATTAGTGGGGAATGCAGCATAGAGGTGAAGCCGACTTAACATTTATGAAAGTGGTTATTGAGCAGTGAAGCATAGTCTACGCGATACGGGTGCTCCAATAAGTAGCGGTTTGTTTGTTTCACGCTGAGCGGTGCGAGCGGTGTTTCACGCTGAGCAATAGTAGGTGTTTTCTTACGTGTTTCTAAATATGAGATAACTGCTAACCTAGGTTCCGATCCTGTAAACACTCGGGGCGAGGGGGGGGGGGGGGAAGGATCGCAGGCACACCGATACTGACAAGATGGAGTGTCGATACCAACAGCTCTATTTATTTGTTCGGCCAGCAGCTACTACCTTGAACCGATTCCGTTCACCTCCATTTGCCTATATCACTATTACACAGACAGGAGTATAATCACTTGACCGCCCTAATGTCTGCGCCTCAGCTGCAATGTGTCAATCGGCTCTCTGCACCGTTCAGTTCAGTTCAGGCGTTCAGTCGTGTCCGACTTTTCGTGACCCTATGGACCATGTCACGCCACGCTTTCCGGTCTCTCACTATCTTCTTAACATCACATAGCTTCATCTGCAATGCCTCGAGAATGCCATCTAACCATCGCGTTCGCTGCCTACCCCTTCTCCGGCGACCCTCAACCTTTCCCAACATCAAATCTTTCTCCAGCGACTCCTCTCTTCTCATCAGATGACCAAAGTAGCTGAGCTTTAACTTTAGAATTTGACCCTCCAATGAGCAGTCAGGGTTTATGGTCGACAATATCGACTGATTTGATCTTCTGGCAGTCCAAGGAACTCTTAAGAGTCTTCGCCAGCACCACAATTCAAACGCGTCAATTCTTCGGCGGTCAGCCTTTTTCACAGTCCAACTCTCGCATCCATACATCACAACTGGAAAGACCATAGCACGGGTTATACGGATCTTGGTTGGCAGACTAATGTCTCTGCTCTTTACTAGGCGGTCAAGGCTAACCATTGCTCTCTTTCCCAGAAGCAGGCGTCTCCTAATTTCATGGCTGCAGTCTCCTTCCGAGGTAATCTTGGCGCCCAAGAACAGAAAATCTGTCACAGCTTCCACTTCTTGTCCATTGATGCTCCAGGACTTGATAGGGCAAGACGCCATGATCTTCGTCTTTTTAATGTTCAGTTTAAGCCCAAACTTCTCACTCTCTTCTTGTACGCGCATCAGAAGTCTCTTGAGTTCCACTTCACTTTCTGCCATTAAAGTGGTATCATCCGCATATCTAAGGTTGTTGATACGTTTTCCAGCAATCTTCACTCCAGCTGAAGACTCGTCCAGACCGGCCTTCCTCATGATGCACTCTGCATATAGGTTAAATAGGCAGGGCGACAGTATGCAGCCTTGCCTCACCCCTTTCTCAATCGGAAACCAATCAGTAAGACCATGCCCAGTTCTGACTGTGGCCTCTTGCCCTTCATACAGGTTCCTGAGGAGACAGATGAGGTGAATTGGAACTCCCATCTCTCGGAGAGCTTGCCACAATCTGCTGTGATCTACGCAGTCAAACGCTTTCGCATAATCAATAAAGCAGAAGTAAATGGGTTTCTGGAACTCTCTTGCTTTTTCCATGATCCAGCGAAGGTTGGCAATTTGGTCTCTAGTTCCTCTGCCCTTGCGAAACCCAGCTTGCACGTCCGGAAGCTCCCGATCCACATACTGCTGCAGCCTACCTTGCAGGATTTTTAACATCACCTTGCTAGCATGCGAAATAAGCGCGATCGTGCGGTAGTTGGAACAATCTTTGGCACTGCCTTTCTTTGGAATGGGGATGTAAACTGACCTCCTCCAATCCTGTGGCCACTGCAGGGTTGTCCAAATCTTTTGACATAATGTATGCAGTGTGTTAACAGCGTCGTGGTTGAGGTTTTGAAGCAACTCAGCTGGAATACCATCAATTCCGCTTGCTTTGTTCTTAGCAAGGCTGGCTAAGGCCCATTCAACTTCACTCTTCAGGATGCCCGGCTCGAGATCAGTAATCACAACCGTTCTATGTTGGGATTGCACATCCGGGTCCTTCGTGTACAGTTCTTCTGTGTATTCCTGCCACCTCTTCTTTATCTCTGAGGCTTCAGTGAGGTCCTTGCCTCGTTTGTCCTTTATCACGCCCAGCTTAGCACAGAAGCTTCCTTTGATATCTTTGATTGTCTTATACAGAGCTCTTGTGTTTCTTAATTGGCTGTTGTCCTCAACTGCTTGACACTGTATGTTCAGGAAGGCATTCTTATCTCTCCTTGCTATTTTCTGAAAATCCGCATTGAGAACCTTGTATTTTTCTCTTTCCCCCATACCTTTTGCCATCCTCCTTTCCTCAGCTATTTGCAAAGCCTCTTCAGATAACCAGTTTGCTTTTTTGCATTTCTTTTGCTTTGGAACTACCTTAGTAGCAACTTCTGCACCGTTAGGTTCACCTATTTTTTTTTCCTTTTGGGGTCATTACATATGCAAAGAGAGAAACGGTTGTTAAGAGGTCCTGCGTAAGCACAAAAAAGGAAACATATGTCTGATCTTATATCCTGTTGCAGCATTTTTGTGCAGTCGGCGACAGCGTATTAATCAGTGACTCGCACTAGATAATGTATTTGGGCCAACATTTGTACACTCTTTCTAAATCCTCTTGTCGAGTCATGGTAGCATTAACGTCTCTTAGCTGGGTAAACACAAAACATTTGGTCGACCGTTAAGTTGCCCAATATTTCAGTTTCCACGTGTCCCAGCTCGTGATTCGGTAGGAAATGAAGTTAACGATACACAAAATGGACTCTAAAATTCGTCTTAGATGTTATCCCACCTTTAATAATCAATTTGCGTCTACCATTAAGACGCCAGTTTCACCAGCGGCAGGGTAATGTCGCCAGCTCATCTCAGTTACGATTGATACGGCCACACGTTCATAGGCAACATAGTCTCAGAGACGTGTATCTGGCATTTTTCATCTCATTCTACCCGACATATTCAGGCAAAAATTTCGGTCCAAAATGCGATACGTTTCTGCGCTTTCTCCTAGTTCGCCAGTTACATGCCTGCACATCTCTAAGCACGCGAAATGCCGCTGGCATGCTTTATTTAACCAAACCATTGTACCTCTCTTTATTTGCCGCTTTATACCAAGCCATAAATTCAGCACAGTTCAGGTTTTCTGTTTTGCTTCACATTCTGCTTGAGTACTACCCATAATAATAGAGCAGATCTTGTTTTAAGCAGAAATTTTATATTTCAGGTATCCTAAGCAAGATTGCTCACCATGGTGGAAAATCTCAGAGCATCACTGAAAAACTTGGAATTGCATACAAATCCTGCGTTGCAAACCGTAAGCGATATGATTTCACACTAGCTACTTAAACGAAGTTCTGGTACCTTGAATATTTTGTTGGAATTTACTTAACCTGGGAGAAAGAAGAGAACGAAGTGTGGCGCTGATGAGCACTCAACGAGGAGGACTATATGCGCCAAGCACTGGGAACTCATTCTTTGGTTCATTGGCTGTATCTTCATGTAACATAATCTTCAAGCAATTTCACTGAATATTTATTTCTCACAGTTGCATTATTGGTGGAGATTCCAGATAGACGTCTAGAATATGCAAGTCCCGGGTTCAGTTATGACAGGTAAGTCCAGCGAAGAACATCGAAGTCGCTATCTAGAGCGCTGGAATATCCGGAAAGGAAGTTGTCCCCAAGTATTAATTGTTGAAAGAAATGGTTGAGGAGAGTAAATAAAACGAGATCACATCGACCCTCGATGTACAGACGTGTGGTGCACATTACAACGACGGCAGGTGTTTGTCCATCGGCTACTAGGACAATGACTAAGAGGGCAGGCATGAGCACGTTTCTCAAGCGATGCCGATCACCGACTTCTCTCCGGCATCGATAAAGGTGGGGACAGGTGCATGAGCATCGTGAACGTTCATAATGTGCATCTGGTATTGAAAGTCAGGTTTTTCTGGCTAGCTTGTCAAGAGCTATATCACTTCCGAATGTTGCAGCTATTAGATTCACGACAACAATCGTGCATACAGGGCAATAGATAACCGATGGCGGGACTGGGGCGACTGAGGTCGAAGTTGCTGGAAAACGCGGCTGGCCACAGATGTCTAGAGCAGGTTCTGTGCTAGCTGCATCCACTTGAGCCCGGCAAACTTCTTAACCTCATCCGCCCACCTAACTTTCTGCCGCCCCCTACTACGCTTTCCTTCCCTTGGAATCCAGTTTGTTACCCTAAGCGACCATCGGTTATCGTCTGTTCGCACTACATGTCCTGCCCATGCCCATTTCTTCTTCTCAATTTCCACTAGAATGTCGGTAACTTGAGTTATTTATCTGACCCACTCTGCACGCTTCCTATCTCTTAATGTTACCCCTAACATTTTTCGTTCCATAGCCCTCTGGGTTGTCCTCAACTTAAGTAGAACTCTCTTGGTTAGCCTCCACGTTTCAGCCCCATAGGTGAGTACAGGTAAGATGCAAATGTTACATACTTTCCTCTTTAGCGACACCGGTAAGCTGCTAGGCATAATCTGCTAGTGCCTGCCAAATGCGCTCCATCCCAATCTTATTCTTCTTTGTTATTTCCTTTACATGGTCCGGATCTGCGGTTACTACCTGTCCTAAATAGGCATATTCGCCTACTACTTCCAGTACTTCGCTACCTAATGTAAACTGCTGTTCCTTCCCGAGGCTGTTGAACATTACCTTAGTCTTCTGCATATTGATTTTCAAGCCTACCTTTCTACTTTTCCTGTCTAGGTCACCAATCATTATTTGCAGTTCATCCACCGAGTTGGTAAGCAAGGCAATGTCATCAGCAAATCGCAGATTACTGAAGTATTCTCCGTCTACCCTTATCCCTAACTGCTCCCATTCCAAGTCTCTGAATACTTCCTCTAATCAAGCTGTGAATAGTATTGGGGAGATTGTGTCTCCTTGCCCAACACCATTCTTTATGGTAATTTTGTTACTTTCTTTATGCAGAACTATGGTTTTTTTGCAGCCACTATATATACCTATATCTTCCAGCACTTTCACGTACGGCTCGCCTACCCCTTGATTTCGCAATGCCTGCATCACCGCCGAGGTTTCAACTTAGTCCAGTGCTTTTTCGTGATCAACGAATGCTATATATATGGGCTGGTTATATTCCGAGCATTTTCCTATCACCTGATTGATATATGATCGATAGTAGAGTACGTTTCCGAAAATCTGCTTGATCCTTTGCTTGATTGCAGTCTAAGGTTGTCCTGATTCTATTAGCAATTACCTTAGTAAATACCTTATACGTAACAGACAGTAAGCTGATTGGTCTGTAATTTTTAAGGTCCTTAGAGTCCCCTTTTTTATGAATAAGGATAATGTTCGCATTTTTCCATGGTTCCGGTACCGTCGATGACACCAGGCACTGCGTATACAGGGTGGCCATTTTTTCTAACACGATATCCCCGCCATCCTTCAGCAAATCTGCAGTTATCCTCTCCAGCTGATTTCCTTGATTTCCTCCTTTTCATAGTTTCTAATGCTTTCTTGACCTCGTTCTTCGTCACTGTTTGAACGTCTGACTGTTTTTCTCTGCCACCAATCTCGTTACGGTCCTGACTTCTTTGGCTACTGTAGAGATCTGTATAGAACTCCTCGGCTACTTCGACTATCTTGTCCATATCCGTGGTGACGTTGCCCGCCTTGTCCCTTATCGCATACGTCTGGTTTTTGCTTATGCCCAATTTCTTCTTCACCGCTTTAAGGCTTCCCCTGTTCTTTACAGCATGATCAATTTTCTCCGTGTTATACTTCCTTATATCGGCCACCTTGCGCTTATTGATGAGCTTTGATATCTCGGCGAATTCAATCTTGTCTGTTGGATTGGAAGCTTTCATACTCTGGGGTTTTTTAATAAAATGTTTCGTCTCCTTAGACAGCTTACACTTGGATTAGAGAGACTTAAGTACTTCGGTCGGTAACGGTGATGGAAAAGCGGCTGGTGGCATGGCTTCAAGTTTACGACGTACAGCGCACTACTGCTGTCCTCTTTCGGCGTTGGCAAAGTTGTGTCATATCAAGGGAGGTCGACGTCGCAGATGTATTCGACAGCCGCGTGAGATTTCGGGTAATGCGACGACATTCCTGAATGATCCCGTCATCAATGCGCGCACTTCTTATAAACAAAAATGTTGAAGACGTCGCCTTTGATGCCTTGAAGGACGTGACACATCTTGTAGCTTTCAAACAGCGGACCGTTGAATTTTCGGCTTATGAGAACACTTCCTGATAGTACGAAACACAGGCGTCCATGCATGCTTCTGTTCGTCACGAGACCTCTTTCTTCGCAGCAAGATGTCGGCCGGTTGGTTACCGAACAGGTCCTGGAGCATGTGCTATAAGGTCTCGAGTGGTGTGCTCGTTCTCATTGGCTTCGAACCACACACACGCCCTACTCTTCAGGTAAATCACGCTGACCAATCTAAGAGTGCAGTCTCACCTTATGTGTTTTCTCACGCATTCGTACACCACAAGCCAGTTCTACGTGCCTGCACCGCCCGTTCCACTGAACGTCACGTGATAGTACGGCTGCGTAGTGAGACGGTTGGAGTGGCAGGTGCCGGTCAGCGTCCCCTTTGAGTGGCATGGCAGAGCAAAATGAAAATATATCCGCCGAGGAGTTCCGTTAATATTGTTACGGTACCCCGCACTTCCACAAGTGACAAGGGTGATGGGGAGCTCTCTTGTACCGAAGAAACTGGTAATGATCATGCCGAGTGAATAACGGTAACATATATTTCGAATTTACCTCCTTTGTGACTGGTTAACAGCCTAGCGCTAGTTTTCGACCAGTGAAAGAGCACTTTCCACTCAGAGCGTCAAGGCAATTACCATTTGATGGCTGCGCTTATATTGGCATTCTTCTGTCACTTGGTTAAAAACACAGAAGCAATTCTGAATTTTCTTGCGAACCTGAATTATAGGGATGGCATCTTTCAATTTGGAGTTGATAGTGATTTCACATTGGTTTAGTTTGTTCTTTTTTTTGTCGCTTCGAACGAAAAGTACTTGCTAAAGGCGTTTGTTTACGTACTCCTGAGTTGTCAGTTTGATGATTATTGTGGCGGCATTCGTGCAACTAATTATTCAAACTGCTTCCCCAAGCAACCACCGACATCCATCGGACGGCCAATGGCCATCCGTTTCGGATGTTCCGGATGGCCGATGGACGTCCGCGAACAACCAGTGGACGTCCGTCGGCCGTCCGATGGGCGTCCAAATGGACATGTTTGTCTGGCCATAGGACGTCCATTTCGGACGTCCGTTCCCGGATCTTTCTCGCATATTCGCATATATGCTGCATGCATGCTTTTTTCGCTCCCATGAGGCAATAAAATAGAAAAGCAGCTGAAAGTACAACAGGCATATTTTATTGTAAAATGCCTAATTCATCAATATGACGTAAAGCTTGAAGCGCACTTCTTCCGTGATGAAGTGGAAGCAACCAACTTTCTGCAACAAGAAAAAAAAACAGGTTAGTAAATAGCCTGTAGCTCATGCACAGCATAATCCTTGACTCGAGGTTTTCTGGAGGCCAATAACAAGAAAATTGAGTATTTCTCATATTGTACCTGCCCTACAACACTTGTTACAAGCAGTCTCAAATATCAGCGAGGTTCTGCCCTCCTTTCCCTTAGTTCACGCGTTATATCGCACCCGCTATCTTTCGAATATCACAGATTCATCTGCAATGCTTCAAGGATAAAGCTAAATAAGCTAAACAGTCCAGAAGGCAGTATCATACAGGCCATACCTAAATTAAAATAAGCTGATAATGCGCTTCAATAATTTCAAGCACAGGAAAGGCCACTCGCTATCTGAAATGTTTTTTTTTTTTTTGTAGTGGTGCACAACTTTCAAGCTCGCGAGCTTGGGCGATTATCGCTTATCGCACTGTACAGGAGCAGTTATGCACTGCAGCGCAGACTGTGCCCTCGCAACCTGCAACTTGCATTGAAAAATGCAGAGCATGCCACTTGCGAAGGCAAGCATATTAAAAAAAAATCTTTGACGACCGACTGCTTACCCAGCGCCTTGGTTGACGAAAACAAGGAGGTTGGTTATAAGCTTCGCAAGATTACAAGAGTGGAACGCGATAGCACCTCCAGCAATTTGCTAGTTTGCGTAGAGGAGAGGGAGAGCCAACTCACTCGACATACACGGACGCCACCGCGCCGATTACTCCTGGTTTTCGGTGTAACTAGCTCCTTAATGCTCTCGCGTTGAAATGTATCAGTAAGTTCACTGCGCTGTTACATATTCATACAATTTTCGCTGCGCAGATTTTTACGAAGCTCGATCGCAGTACTCACTTTCAAACGCGGTCGCTTTCGCCGGAGTCGTCCGTCCTGATGTGTTATCGTCGTGAACCACTGTTGCTCCAAGGGGGTAATCCTTTCACACTAGGAACTGGCACAACTGCGCAATCGTTGTCCTTGCAGCGCACACAGATGGGTGAAGGCATTAGAGCATAGCTGCGTGCACCCGCACAGAACGAAAAAAAAAAAGCTGCTGCCGCGAGCCGCGGCGGCAGGACGACAGCCGGCAATGGCGGCACAGAAACACGTGGTACGAAAGTACGGCAGAAACATTCATACGCAGTAATGAATTGGCCGTAATAAGTTACACTGTATTTTTACTGAATATTGTTAGTTTCTTTAAATAGGTACTCTTCCTTGTGAGGATATTCAAGCGAAACCTATCATCCCCCCCCCCTTCCCGCACGCACACACTGCGATGGAATACGCAACTTTCAACCAAACAGTGCGGTCGCCTACCGGCGGGGACTGGCGGGGATTTCAAACAGCAAAAAAAACTATTTTTGTAAAGACCCACAGTGCAAGGTAATCCGGCGCTTTCGTTCGCCAAGACGTGGTCGTGGACCATCGTGGATGGCGAAGCCGCGCAGGTGGTACATGTAGTACATACGTTAAGGCTCAACTAGAGTAACAATTGAAGGTCACGACCGCCGTTACCAACGGATACAACGAATTGCGGCATGAAAGCTGAGAAATTAATGACAATCGCCCCACACTGTATATGTGCCAGAGTTTTTTTAGGCCAACCAGCTAATCATTTGGTATATAATACAATTCGCTATCTCAGGGGCCGAATGAAAGTTGCAAACCTAACTGGATTTCCTATTGCAATTTTGAGTACCATTTGGAAAATCCGAATGGAATTTTACACACAATTGGAACTTTTTGGAATGCCCAATTGGTATTTGCAGAACCATTTGGTTAATCCAACTGAACTAATCCATTGGAGAGGTGGTGTCCAATATTGGGTCCAGATGTAACCATTTGTAGGTCCCGCTGGGCCCCATTGGCCCCGTTTTTTTTTTTTTGACCAGGCAGGACACATCTGGAGCATTGAAGACAAGTGTGAATGTTGAAACAGAATTTTGTCAGCGAGGAAATATATGTCCTGGAAACATACTCGTCCGTACGTACATCAGACGTACACCTCGTCTCTCATGCGGATATACAAAAACGGACGTACGGACGCACGAATACGGATGTCCGAAACCGGAGGTTGTACGTATGTCCGACGGACGTACAATTTCGGAAAAGGACGTTCGGCTCTAGCTCGGACGTACAGCGGACGTCGGTGGTTGCTTGGGTGCGAGGCAACCAAAACACGTCAATAAGTCGCTGAAGCTTTTTGCAGCTATTTTTGTGCTATGCCTAGTTCAGGTTTCACTTCCTCGCCGGACACAGCTAGTGGCTTACTAATGACACCGTCGACTAAGTATAACAGGCCAGCCATCATCCGGTTAGCAAATCTCTCCTCGCTTAATTATTTGGTGCTTATTTGTATTACCAAACCTTGATTTTACATATTCATTCGGGGAACACTTATATTGTTGGGCTTGTCCCCACTGAGGACAAGCCGAGTAGGACACTGCTCTCGCTTGTATTAGCACCAGGGCTAACCCGTTACAAAACCTGAGTTTAGTGCATGTTATACCGTGATACGCATGAATCTGCCGAGAAGGCGGTTCAAGAAGGCGCCTACAAATCATCTACTGTGCGTTTCGATATGCCAATCAAAATACGACGAAGAGTTCGAGCAAATAGCGTTTCTGTTACGAGCCACAAAAGGTAATAGCATTGCTTTTCTGAGACCCCCTTTCACGAAACTGATCTTACCTGTCAAACCGCAGCCGGATTTTTGAACGCACAGAGCGATTGTACAAGCGCACTGGCCGGGGGGGGTGATCTCGTGGCTCTAAATGCCATGAGAAACCATTACAAGAATCTTGTCCAAGCGGTAGTATAGCGCTATAATTGGGAACGACCACAGCCCATGAGTACTATAACTACCGTGAGTACATGTCGCTAACTGCGCGCTGCATCAGACCACTCTTGAATAAAATTAATAGCCGCGCATAAGCCAACCTGAGAGCGAACCAAAGGACTGATCAACTGGCTCTATCAGTTTAGTTTTGCTGGCATGCCATGTGCAGCGGTGGTATAGAGGTAGAACATCCGCCTTTCATGCAAGAGGACCGTGGATCGAACCCCGGTACCGCGCAATTCTCCATCGGATATAAAAAATCCGCGTGTCGATGGAGTTACATAAACGAGCTTGGGGTGCGACCTGATACCGGTGAACACCTTCGGCCACGCAATCCCATGCCAGAACAGGAGTTTGCCACAGTAGTGCAGTATTTGGCCGCAACCTCTCATGATTAGTCCTATAAAACCGCGGCCCTCAGTCACCAGCGGAGCAACTCACCACGGCGGCGGTCAGATCTGTGACGCAGCGGGGGTAAGAATTTCTGGCTCCACTGGACAGGCCGCCCTCGTAAACTGACCGTGATAACGTTTAACGCTAGAACCCTAGCTGGGAAAGCTAGTTTAGCTGTCTTGTTAGAGGAACAAGGGGGTATGAAAGGGGATGTCATAAGGCTTGCGAGGCTAGGAGGCCGAATCAGGCGTATACATCACTTAATGACGGGTATGTGCAGTGGTATTGAGGATTACCGGAGAGGCGAGAACTAGCAGTAAGTTTCCTTATTAATAAGAATATAGCTTGAAATATAATTAAACTCTGTAGCATGAATGAGAGAGTGGCAGGCGTCGAAATTAAGCTCAAAAAGTGGTATAAACTGAAGATTATACAGGCCTACGCGCCTTAATGTAGTCATGATGACAAGGCAGTCAGAAAGCTTCTACAAAGATGTAGATTCGGCAGTGAGGAAAGACGCAGAATATTGCTCTCACGCGCGACTGAAATATCAAGATAGGGAAAAAGCAGGAAGGAAAGCACAGGTACCGGGTCACTATGGCATGTGTTCTAGAAATAGCAGGGGGAGTTACTAGTTGAGTTTGTCGAGCGCAAACCCTCAAGAATCATGAGTACCTTATTTAGTAAACTAAAGAACCGAAAGTGGACATGGAAAAGTCCTAACGGGGAGACTGAAATAAATTGACTTCATACTATGTTCCTAACCCTCCGTTATGCAGGATGTATATGTAATCGGAAAAGTGCGGAGCTGTGACCACAGGGTAATGAAGTCTCGAATTAGTCTAAATCTGAAGACGAAACAAAACACATTATTAATAAAGAGGTCACTCGACAAATTAGCGGTGAGGGGTGTGCAACAGAATTCAGGATCTTGCTATAGAATAGATATTCAACTCTAGCCAAGGATCACGGCATTAGCCTAGAAGCAATGAAGAATAATTAAATAGATATCATTACGAATGTGCTGTAGAAGTAGGCGGTAGGATAGTTAGAGAGGATACCGGTAGGCTGTATAAAGAGACGAAAGATTTGATGAGGAAACGCAAAGTATTAAAGCTTTCAATCCAGCATACCAGATTGAACTGGTAGCGATATTAAAGGTAATCAATAAGAGCAAAGTAGCCAATATAGGGAAGTATACATGGAGAAAATTGAGCATGCTGTAAAGAATGGAGAAGCCTTAAAGCGGTGAATAAAAAATTGGGCATAGGCAAAATTCATATCCATACGCTGAGGGACAAGGTGGGCAACTTTATTACGAATATAGACAAGATAGTCAAAGTACCCGACCAGTTCTATACTAGTCTCTACCGCAGCCAAAGTAGTCAGGACAATAATGTGCTTTGCAGCATATAAAAGCTGTCAGACGTTCCGTCAGTGACAAAGGCAGAGGTTAACAAAGTATTGGAAAATATGAAAAGGGGGAAAGCAGCTGGACATGATCAGGCAATTAAGATTTGTGGAAGGATGGGAAAGATACCTTTTTTGGAAAACTGGCTATCCTGTATACGCAGTTCCTGGTGTCATTGACTGCACCGGAACCATGGAAGCACGCAAATATTATCTTAATTCATAAGAAAGGGACGCTAAGAACCTGAGAAATTGAAGACCAATCAGCTTACTGTCTGTTACGTATAAGAATTTTACTAAGGTAATCGCCAATAGAATCACGAAACTTTTACACTGAAATCAAGTAAAAGATCAAATAGATCTTTGGAAAAGGTAGTCTACTGTCGACCATATCCTACCATAAACCAGGTGATAAAAAAATGCTCAGAAGAAACCAGCCCTTATACTTAGCATTCATTGATAATGAAAAAGCTTTTGACAAAGTATAAACCTCGGCGGTGATGCAGGCATTGTGAAATCAGGGGGTGGACGAGCCATACGTGAATGAGCTGGAAGATATATATAGTCGCTGCACAGAAACCATAGTTCAGCATAAAGAAAGGTGTTAGGCAAGGAGACACGATCTCCCTAGTGCTATTCACAACTTGCTTAGAGGAAGTATTCAGAGAGTTCGAATGCGAACAGTTAGGAATAAGGGTAGATGGAGAATACCTCAATAATCTGCGATTTGCTGATGACATTGCCATGCTAAGCAACTCGGGGGATGAACTGCACATAATGATTGATGACCTAGACAGGAAAAGTAAAAAGGTAGGCTTGAAAATCAATATGCAGAAGACTAAGATAATGATCAAAAGCCTCGGGAATGAAGAGCAGTTTACATTAGGTAGCGAAGCACTGGAAGTATTAGGTGAATATATCTACTTAGCACAGGTAGTAACCGCCGATCCGGACCATGAAAGCGAAATCACAAGGAGAAAATGATTGGAATGAAGCGCATTTGGCAAGCACTTGCAAAATATTACTAGCAGGTATCGCTCAAGAAAAATGTATACAACAGTTGCAACTTACCTGTACTCACCTAAGGGGCTTAAACGTGGTGCTAACGAAAAGAGCTCTACTTAAGTTAAGAACAATGTAGAGGGCTATGAAAGAAAAAAATGGTAGGTGTAACGTTAAGAGATAAGAAGCCTGCAGAATGGGTCAATGAAATAAATCAAGTTACTGATATTCTAGCGGAAACCAAGAAGAAATGGGCATGGAGAGTACATGTAGTGCAGAGAGAGGATAACCGATGGTCCCCTATGGTAACTATATTTCAAGAGAAGGAAGGTGTAGCAGGGGGCGGCAGAAATTTAGGCGGGCGGATGAGGTTAAGAAGTTCGCAGTTGTTAAGTGAATGCAGCTAACACAGGACCGGGTTATTTGGAGGAATATGGAAGAGGCCTTCGCCCCGCAGTGGCTATAGACAAGCTGATGATAATGATGATGATGCATGCCATGTCTCTTTCGCAATCCATGATCAGAGGCAAAGCAGAAAAAGCTGACTATATATGCTCCTGCAGTGTCAAAACTTATATAATACAACTGACAGATATTCAAGTAGAAAATTGTCGACCCTTTTTAAATAAAAGGTAGCTTTATGAAGTGGGTCTAATGAAAAGGCCACACAAAAAATATTTTTGAAAACCCCTTGAATAGGGAAGTTTGAGCAAGGCTTGTTCTAGAACCTAATGTTATACTGAACCTTTCTTCGCTATAGAGTATCCTGACAGGAGAAGCTTGAAAGAGCTGAAGAAAATCCTAGTCAAGGACGGCTTCAAGGATTGGCCGTTGGTTAAGAACCAACAACATTTTTCCGATTTCAAAAAGGTGCTTCTTAGAACAGGAATGGAGCCTTTGTTCAGCGTGACCGTCGCAAGGGACATGAAGGACCCATTCGCCAACATAATCACTGTAAGCACTGCCTCCTGGATTTTTGCTAAGGATATGCAACAATCACAGCTCTGTTTCTGATAATAAGCAATGTGATACATCGATTACCTCGACGGAAAACAAAAACGTTGCGTACCTGTTTATAGGTTCATGTTGGATATAGTAACACAATAAAAGACAGACACGTAAAACTCCCACGCTCAGTAATTTCTTCTCTTGTGCGCCTTGTTCACTCGTCTCATTCCTTTTAGTGCAACAGGCCGCATCATGCACTTTACTTTTACAGGGGTCGCCGAGAAGGCACTGCAACTTATCAATAAATTCTGCATAGTTGTCCACCGCTCCCTCTGTCCAATGGTGGCTTTATAGTTTGTATTTGCCGCTATAAATCTATTGCGGATATGTCCTGCAAGAGCCATTCGCAGATCTATTTAGGTGATAGCGTTACACTTCAGATTTTACAGAAAAAGCCGCCGGTGCCATGTTAAATACGGATTTGAATAATGGGTCTGATTTCACGATGATAACAGAAAAGCAGATGTTCGTTCATGTCCCAGGTCATATTAGATTGCAAGTTTCGATATGACCCCAAACGGGTATTGTCGTGTGAGGACTTCGACTGAATTTGCAATAAAAGAAATGGGTTATTGGCATATAGTGCTTATCGAACTTGAATTCTGTGTGTCAAGAAGCGAGGGTATGCCTATACATTATAAAGGCGCATGCATTAAAAAGTGATCAACAAATAACGTGGAGTGACAAAGCACCGGATGGCACTCGAATGACGGGCTGTTTCTCGTCTGGCACTGCGCCACCCGTTTGACATTGAAAGGAGCCGATGAACGACGTGTTAACACAAATTATGCAATGAAATGTAGTTAAACGGCTTCCCGTCAGGTCACCGCAAGCGAATTTATTCAGAACTCAGTGGGGCTTAGCAATGCATTATCTAACAAATGTTTGGTTTGGGCTGGTTGATAACAATTTCTTGAAAACATAGTTTAAATATAGGCAGTGCCGACTCTAACCTTGATGGGACAGGCGTTAACTTTTAACTTCAATTTAGAAAAACCATACGTCGCATATATAGAAGCCGTCGCCACTATCAGTTGGTGAATGGGCGCAAAGATGACCACGATCAAAACAGCGAAGTGTGGAAAAAGGGAAATAAGAAGTTCACTGTGTCGGGGGGACACAAACAAACAATTTACATTGTCAAGTGTATAGCATTTAAAAACGGGTATTTGAAACGAAGGAAGACAAACACAAGGGAAAATGAAGAAAAAAGTAGCAAGATGAGAGTGGTATACTAGGCTCTTACGTTAAACACTCTATATGTAAACTATAGTGTAAAAAGAAAAAAGAAAAGGTCCAATAAAATAGGAGTGTACATGTCTCCATGCTAAAGGAAACATGCGAAAAGAAGGCACAAGATGACAAAGGCCAAGTTATGAAAAAATCCTTACACGTGTATTAACAGGTAAAAGCCGAAAAGCAGTTGATGTATATTTGTTCCTAGTAAAGAGAGAGAAAATATATGTATCGTGACGTGTAGCTACCAAGAGGTCGAGGCGACTACATAGTGGCAGGAACAAGAACTCGAATTGTTTATTTGTACATCTTTTTGTACAGGCCGTTGGTGGCGTTGCGATGGTAGCTAATATAAAGCATGTCCACTGCATCCCCTGAGGTGTAATTGAAATGCAAACATTTCAATCTACTTGATTAAGACCAGCGTCGTAATTAAGTCGTTGCGGTGGCTTGACTGTCCGTGTTGACATTCTTTGGACAGGTGTTGGCCTAGCATTATATGGTGGTGTATGGCCCACTATATATGCAGGCGCAGCGTTGCCAGCGGAAGACTGTTGCTGGGGTGAGCAAATAGATCGTAGCGCTGATTGAGCAGCAGGGCTGTTTGAAGTAGACAAGCTGGGGTCCAGTATCTTGCGATCGGGCGAAGCAGAGTCCTCGTCTTCGTTCCTGGTGCATATTCCTCACAAGTGTGAATAAGATGCCTTCTGTTCGGTCTAAACACCCAAATATATTCCGTTTGTACACCGTAAGACCTAGGAGCCGCTGTGGCGACGGCAGTTGCTTTGTTTGGTCATGTATTGTCCCCGAGCATCACAATTGATCCTTTATACAAAAGGTAGTAGGGGCTTACCGCCATTTTTATGATAGTGCTTCCTCGCTTCAATCCTCTATGCCGTACCAAAATCTGGAAGGTTAGCTGTGAAGCTACTGCCCTCAACACGTTCTGGTGATTAGCCATCCTGGAAGTGTGTGCAGCGGTAGGTCAGGAGCCCTAGCTAGAAGTCATGCGCTTCGTATTCCCGTTTTTTTTTTTATTGGGGTCAGTTGTCTGTGCACACCTCAAGAGGTGCGCCATGCCGTGCGAACATGGCGGTGAGTGCTGCAATTCCACTCCACCCTAGGGTGCCCCGAAGTTTTTCTACTTCTGGAAAGTTTCAAAGTGCATCATATGCCATGTGCATCAAGTATGAAGTCTATCTCGATACCATGCACACTCAGGAACAGGACGCATGATCATGCAACGGTTCCTGCGGTTGCTTGTAAGAAAATGTTCGACAGGCGTGGCAACTCTGGATTGTAAAGTGATGTCACTGCTCAGACCAGGACAAAAACCAGGTGACGTGCCCTTTTTCATTTCTGCAGCCCGAGATGCCCCGCCTGAATTCATTTTAGAACTAACGCGGGGGAAATAATGTGATCGCTATATGGCGCTTCATTTTTCACAGCAGTACACATGCTATTTTAGCTTCATTCTTCTCTCTTGAAGATGCCCATCGTCAGCACTAAGGGTGGTTTGCATTGATGGTGACTCGTGCTTCAGGTCTCCATAAACCTGGTCCTCCAAGCCCGTCCTTACAATATATACAATTGACTGACATAAAATGAAAGAAAACATGAAATGAAACATGAAAGAAAATAAAATATGAAAACACACAGCCTGAGTGGCTGTCCCACAACCGTGAAAGCATACAATACAGTTCAATACAAAACAATCTTTATTGGGCAAAAAATTGTACAGGACACGAAAGAGCACGAAACAGAAGCTCAAAGTAAGCCGAATTCTCGAAAAAAAATTATGTGGATTGTTCATTTTTTGGGGCAAATGCGCTATTTATTCTTCAGCACTTACGGACCAGTTTGCATTTCTGCTTGCAGCTTGATCAAATAACATTCCGCCTGCTCGGACGAAACCAGCTCATTAACCCGAAGAAACCTGCCTACAGAAGCAAAGTTGAAGCTTACAAGGCCCTAATGCAAGCGGCCTTTAGTATCATGAGACCGACAATAAAGCTGCAGAAGGCCAAGGCGCTCGTCGAAGAAGTATTCGCTTTCGAAAGTGAAATAGCCAAGGTAAGAGAAATCCTTGTCAGTTTGTAACATGGTCTAATTGGTCCCGCGATCGTAGAGGGCGGGCAGTTTAGGTTTATTCGTCTCTGCCCCCAGTTCCTCAGATAAAATGACGTGCTCCTTTATGTAGAACTAGTTTGTTTACAACAATGACGTTATTTTTAAACAGAGAGCTAAAAGCTAAACTTTTCGCGCATTTTGAAGCAAGAAGTCTTATTCTTACTGCATGAAAAGATGTTCAACACGCCAGTTTAGGCAACAGCCTAAGCCCCACCGTATATTCAGAATTCACGCGTATGTATTAAACACGAGTACAAGGCGTCAAAACAACCGGGCTAATTTTGATTAAATTAAGCTGTCCAACAGCGTTTGAGTAGAGCAAGCATGCGAATTCTACGCATGACAAGGCATTTCCGCATATTTTCCGAGAACAAAATATACACAGTCTATGCAATTGGCTCATTATTGGGGACTGCCTTTTCGTATCGCGCTCCCTAGCGGACTTCGCTGCCCAGATGTCACGCTCCTCAGCCTAACGATAAGTTACTTAAGGAAGTGTCATCACCATATAGACATAGGATAGTTGTGGCTTCGCCTGTCAGGTGAGTGAGAGCAGGGTGACAAACGGCGGGCTATACTTATTACAACAGACTAGTCTGTTTTAATCAGTACCCTTACAAAAAGAACTTTCTTCGGCCACAGCATATCTTAACATCCCAACCTAGAAATGACATGCGA
>JAJIZL010034307.1:9242-42930 GCA_023969395.1 Amblyomma maculatum
AAGTGTGTAACAGAAATTATTTCCTTGTCTGACCTTCAAGTGTAAAAAAAAAAAGAAAAAAAAGCGAACTCGCGAGGACTTCGTACAGAGATAGGAAGAAGGCTGCAGTTGATGCATAAGGAAAAGGCATGCGCGAAATAATAGACGTTATTCTATGACTATGAAACTGACAGTGCGAGAAGTCATGCATGTCAAGAAATTCACTTTACCACTTTTAGACATGTACAGTCCATCAAAAATATACAGCCCAAGAGGTTCGCTTCTCATACGTTGAGGCCGCTCCGGTATCAGATAGCAAAGGGCGTAATGAGGCATAGGGCTGTAGGCACTAGAACTTCGGACAGCGGCCACCAAAGCAGTGACGGGCCAGTATTAGAGAACTTGACATTTATTCAGATAGTAGCAAGAGGAAATGGCCTTTTTTTTTTTAAGGTTTCTCCTGTTCACGAGCCTTGAAGTGGGTAATTAAGTTATTTCTGTAATGTCCAATACCTTAGGTTTGGTCACGTGCGCTGCCCTTCAGGGATGTTCCCGACGCTTCCTCTTTTCTTCCACAAGGTGCTGAGTAGGTAACAGTTATGTTAGGCTCGCAGGTATTTCCAGTCGTCACCCAATGCCGGACACTACTTATGCTCCCACCGACTACAAGCAGCACCTTTCGCCGCGTCCTGGGTTGTTCATACGGCGTGAACTCCCAGGCGGAGACGTAAAAGTTTCGCAGGCAGTGTACGTTCATCTAAACATGACTGTCTCGCAGCGTTCGCCACCTCGCAGGTGACGAGAAATTTCCTCCTAACCCTTCTCACGCCTACGCATTCCATGATTTATTCCAAGAGCCTGGTTACAAGGCTTAAGAGCAAATGCCACGGACTGCGTATTTTTGGTGTCTCCGTCTCTTGATGAGTGTTAAAAAACTAGCGACAGTGACGAAACTTCTTAACTGTATCCCTTTAACTTTCGAATTAAGTAAATATACCGTCTAAACATCATTCAGAACATTTTGTGTTGTATATTAAAACAACCTAATATTTGTAAGCGAGAGCTTTTTTGTTTATTTTTTGTTTTCACATGTCTCCTTTCAACTATATACATGAGATAACGTAGGTTGTTTTCTGAAAATTACAATTAGTGCCATTGTAAGGTGTAACAAATGCACTCGGGTCTCTGCAGTGCTTAGAAATTTATTTTTAAAAAGTAATTGTCAGCATGTTCTGCTAAAATAATACTCCTTCTGATTTATTCTTATGAAATAATAACGAGCAGGAGAACATCGGTCATCTTTTACCGTATTTGCGTTACATAAGCAGCGCGTTTTAAATAAAGATGAAGAACTATGAGAATGAGAAATAACAGCAATAGAAACAAAAGCAATGCGGCCGCACAAGAAAAACGTCTGTCTTGCTTTCTTTTTTGCTCACAGTTACTCATTTTTAGAAGAGTGTTTATAATATACTTCATTATCTGCTCTTGTTTCCATCCGTGCATGACAGGGAAATTTTAGTTTCACTGCGCTACACCTGCGGACTATGCTTCATTAGAAAAGCGAAACTGTGCACTTCTCGTAATTCACCAATGATTTAATTTATTATTCCAGCCGTTTAAGTGAAGCACGACAATTGTGGTGTTTTGCTATATTTTTCAGGACTACGTCTACCAAAGGTGCGAGTATACTTGTGAAGGGGACGAAGCAATCTTCTTGGATCAGAGACAACCATGCTATGTACGTATTCTCATGTTTATATTTCTATACCTCCAATACACTTTCATTGCGACTGCTTTTTTTTTTCTTTTACTCCGCACTTTCTACCTGCATGCACGTTCTAAATCAGCACACTGTTTCTTCAACCATCAACGAAGACCAACCAAATCCTTACATTCACTTTCTTAACCTCTGGGCACTGCGTAAGTAATTAGACGTAAGTAATTAGACGTCAGTCAGCATCCGTCCGATAATAATGTGCTAGGAGAAACTTCTTAGAGTAATCGCTAAAGCCAACAGGTATTCTAAGCCCCTTCTACACAAACGATGGACAGACTAGTGTTATGACCTAAGTACTTCGGTCGGGAACCGCCATCTATGACGTGGTCTTCATTCCAATAAACGGAAACCCTCCGTTAAACGACTACGCAGAGAGCATTCGAATTGTCCCGCGTCTTTCATCCCATGAATCTGCTGAACAAGTAGCCCTGCAGTTCTTACCCAATTATGACTGCAACCTGCGCCGGTTCCACTCAGTCTCGCCAGCATTGACACAGAAGATAAGGTCACGCGCACTTTAACTGACTGAGCTGATAAATGTCATTCAAATCATTCGCCCTAATAATGCACCCGGCCATGATGATGTACCTTAAGCCCTTTCCGCAATCTGGAAGGTGAATAATTGACCTCACTTCTCGGAATTTTCAACCAAATCTGGATGTCCACCGAAATGCCACCAGATTGGAAACATTCTGTGGTAGTTCTCATACGAAAGCTCGGAAGATCACCCGCTACTCTTAGTGCTCTACGCCTAATTTCCCTCACACCGACTATCTGTGATCTGCACGGAAAGCTACTTGCTTGCCACTCAACTATCCTGGTGGCTTGACCATTATCAGAAATGTTCATCTTGACAAATTGGCATCCAAACCCGGTAAGGATCTGAAGATGGTCTTCCTTTTTTGTAACTGACGTAATAATTGTTCATATCAAAGCCATCTCGTTGGCACAATCATAGCAGCAGATAGCATGAAGGCCTACGACAACGTTCTCAACACAACAATCCTCAAAACTATATCATTTGGAATAAATACTCTTGCAGCTTTATCGATCAATTCGAGCTTCCCTCTCCGACCGAACGTTTCCTATCCTTGTTAATGGCAAACCAACAGGACATTTTATTTCCAATTGCGGAGTACCGCAGAGCTCAGTTTAGCCCCAACTTTGTTTAATATTGTATTCATTCCTATCAACATAGCCTTCCCGCACTTATTAATGCGAAAGCATTACTTCGCTATATTCACAGATTTCTGTCCGCAGAGCACGTACGCAGAACGTGTCCATAAAATCGTGCCGGCAGCAGTTGTAATTGAGAAGTGATAGAGGTTAATGAGTGGTCTCGATCGATAGAGGATGACGTAATGTTGTGTCCGAAAAAATAATTAAGCAAGAGTTAATTAGGTAATACATTAGAGCAAAATGTAAAAGCAAAGGCGAAATCGCTCCACATTTGAATGTATCAAATACTAAAATAGTTAATTGAATTGGTCAATGAAGGTGACGTCAAGGATGTGACGTCACGCATCCTGAAGTCGAGCCAAAAGAGGGCATAGGAAGGCATTAGCGTGCAATTTGAAAGTACCAGATACTAAAGTAGTTAATTAAAGCAGTCAATTAGGGTGACGTCAAGGATGTGGCGTCATGCAACCGGACGTAGAGCCGGAAAAGGGCATAAAGGAAGGAATCAGCGCGCAATTTGAAAGTACCAAAGACTAAAATGGGTAAAGAAAAAGAGAATTAATGTGACGTAAAGGATGTGACGTCACTCAACCGGAAGTAAAGCCGAAAAAGGGAATAGGAAGGGACTAGCGAGCAATATGAAAGTACCAAAAGGCTAAAATTGGTAAACAAGACGTGAATTAAGCAACTAGAAGTAACCAGAAGCAATCAACAGCAGCATCCGTTCTTTCGCATTACTCCAATGCAGATTCTGCAGTGCTCTTCAATTTTTTAATAGTTAAGTGTTAGCATATGCAGATGGCATTACTGTATGGTTTACAAACTGTCCAGGTGCAGCAATAATCCCTGTAACATGGCATCAATCTCCTTCAAAACTTCCTCAACACTGGCATATCCCCTCAACCTCTCCAAAACATGATGTGTCTATGTGGGCAATAAATCCGGCCGCCGAACTTTCAAAGCCCCTCTATTCGCCCTCCCGATCGACAATACACCACTTCTTGAAATATAATATTGATTGGTTTGTAAGGTTTAACATTCCAAAGCGACTCAGGCTATGAGAAACGCCTGAAGTAGAACATATCAAAGTTTTGGGCCAGCACATTCATTCTTCAGTAAAAGGCATAGTTTGGTTGTCAGATGCGCGCAAGAGTGCTGTGAACACGCTTGGAGTCATCTGAAGAATAGCAAATCATTCTGACGGTGCCCGCTCAGATACCGTTCGCCGACTTGTACGTGATCTCTTTCAGCCTCAGGTGCTAGCACAGATTCAAAAACTGTCAAATGAGAATGGTCGACACTTGAGGCACTCTACCACAAAGTCGTGCGAGTCGTTACTGGACGGCCTCGAGCAACTCCTACTCGTCTGCTCCAGGAGCCCGCCTACCTCAACACGTTGCAGAATTGCCCAACGAGAGACAAACAGAACAAGAAACGCTTCCCTTTCGTCCTGAATTCGAGCATCAGCCTCCTTCATGGCACTATTGTCACTTTACTTCTCACAAGCCTGTTTTCCACAAGAAATCACAGTTCTCCCCATCACTATTTCCATCGGCTTCTTGCACAACACCGGATCACTGCATTTTTACATAGATGCAGCCGTAGCCTTAACAGATGGCTCAAGTGCTTTTATAAGCTCAACACACCCTCTCCTGAACAGCAGTCGAGCCTACATTACCGATACCAAATCTCATCTAGACTTTGAACTGCAAGCGATCCTAAACGACATAGAAGCGTTACCTGCTGATCCCACGTATAAACAAGTTCACATAATGACTCACTCTCAAGAAGCCGTGAAGAATCTAAAGAAGGTCTGCGGTACCATTATGGTTGCACAGGCTATAGGTACATGCTGCTTGTCCCCTTTACCCAGTGCCTATGCTCACTCACTGGGTCCATGACAACGCAGATCTGATAACATCGCAAAAGATGTGCTTCCTCATACAACAAATGTGCCACAACATCTCCATTATTCTTTGCCACCAGATCCCCCTCTGACACATTTGACATCTTCAGCATCCCTCAGGCGCGTACACGTGCTCTCATTCCCCCGTCTACGTACGCCCTTCCCCCCATATCTATCAAATGTGCAGGAAGTCTCTGAAGACGGGGAGTCGGGGAGTCGTGCGCCCGCGGATTAGAGGCTGGCAGGTAGCCCTTGGCTTGTTGCGGCCTCTTCCGCCAGATGGACGGTACGGTGCTGGATCGCAGGGTCCGCGCTTCGCAGCAGGGTATCCCAGGCTTCTCTACTTGCAATATTTTAAGCATCCCTATCACATCACGTGGCGTGTTCTATTAGCATCAAGTGAAACCCGAACGGGTGTGTTTAGTGGTCCGCTAAACAAAACATGAAAGGGAACAGACCGGAGCGGCGGGAGACGAGCGGATTTCAGGAAGTAGGAAAAGGCGGACAAGAAAACGAATGAATTTCACCGAGCCATGTCGAGTTAACTCACCGCCAAGGAGAAAGCAATGGCTCATAAATTACACAAACTGAGTATTGCTGATAGTAGGTTATCGCAAATGTTCTGCAATATCGCTGACAAAAAACTGCATAATTATCCACAGCAATATCAGTAGTAATACTACCGATTATATAATATCGATAGTAACACTAGCAATTGCACTATCGATAGTAGTATCGATGCCAGTATAGGCAGTTTATCGATAATAGTGCTATCGATAGCTTCAAAAGACTATTAATATATCGATAGACAATTTACCGGCAGTTCTCCAACACTAGTGCCCTTAGCTCCAACCCAAAGCCGAATGCTTCTTATCTAACCCACTACAATGAGAGGCTCAGCGACGGTGAGCTGCTTGTGGACATGTGGTACAACGGTGGTAGGTGAACTGAACTTTGGAAGTAGCTTACGGCTACATCACGAAGTCAACGAAAAGAGGCCAGCTGATTGTCTGGGATTCTTTTTTTGTTTTGTTTTGTTTTTGTTTTTTGACGGAAATAGTTTTCACCCCCCCCCCCCCCCGCATTCTCCAGCAACATGAACGATGCGAATGCATACTATCTCTAGCCCAACAACTAACTCTACTGAAGCATACTATCTCACCCCATTGCTCCGCTTTGGCGCCACTACACCGAGAAATCGACGCTCGTGTGAAATTATTAAAAATAGGGATTCTCAGAAGTTCAGAATGTTTTTGGTTTTAAGGAAGTAGCCTGCATGGCTGAGTTTCTCCGGGCGAAAACAGAACGTGCAAGACGCAATATTATGTTTCATGTCCTTTCCGCGCAGGGATGACATTATTCTCAGACGTGCACTGAAGAAGCCAAGTCTCTTTCCTCAACCTTGAAATAATAAACTGCAGTCGTCATGCAATCTACTGTTCTTGCCTGTAACGAGTCATCATGCTGACCTTCACCTCTTTCATAATATCCTTGAGTTTCTTCGAACTAACGCTGATACTATTTAAAAACGTCAGCCGAAACCTTATCGAAGGTTCACCAATAGTAGATGTTAAAAGACTGATTGTTACACCAAAATTACATGCGACAGCCGTTACCAGGGGTCACCTGTCATTGCTGAACACCCCTGTATTCAGTGGGGGTATCAGCAGCACAGTTGGTTTGTCCCTGTTATGACGCTTGTTGCGCTGCATGAACTGCAATACGAAAGCTAAACGCCACCCCGCTTGACAATCTGCCTCCTTATTTTTGTTCACTTATGTTAGAAGTCATAAACTGCCCTCGAAAAACATTAAATGGTAGAAAAAGGATCCTTGTGAATCGTTACCTTTGGAAAAGTTCGCAGGTATTCTAATTTTCTCATAACTGCTGCTTATTGGAAGTGTCATATCCTTGAAGAAATATATTATGTTTAATAAGACAAAAGAAAAAAACTTGAAGACATGTGTATGATGGCAAAAAAAAAGCAATGACAAAAACTTTTCTCGCTCTTCCATAACTCAATCAATGTCTTTAGATCTGTTCAGCACATTTCGGTGCATATTTCTGCCGCTTATTTATTACAGTTTAAATGTGTTGTGGTTTAAGCGCTAACTTAATTCTTACGTTTCATGTTTTTGAAATTTGCAGCTTCGAAGCAAAGAATCCGCTCCGGATGGGCCCTCTGTTGTGCAGCGGGCCATGCCTCATGGTGCCAGAGGAGTGTGTGTAAATGGAGAGTGCATCGCAGATCCCGGTTCTCCCAAGGGACCTGCGCCTCAGCCAGAGCCAGTGCCAGAGTCAGAGCCACAGCCTCAGTCTGTGCCTGAGCCTCCGCAAGGACCTCAGCCTCAGGCAGACCCTGCGCCTCAGCCTCAGTCTTAAGCAAATATAATTAAACTGAGAACCTAGTTTCGTCTGATTACTTGGTGCGTATAAATATCAACTATATGTTGCCATAATGTTAATGGGTTAATGGGTCATGAAACGTCACGAGCTTGAAAAACTAGCAATAAACATGCCTTCTTCCACATTTGTATGAAGCGCGCACTAGATGCGTCTGTTCAGTCACTGCTAAAAATAGACGCAATATTGACTTTGTGCGAATAATTATATGCTTCGGGGTGTCTATTGATTTCTAACCACTTCTTTGAGCTCAATAAGACAATTATCTAGCTGCTAAAAAAATTCTTAAATAATTTCACACGAAACTGATACAAGCAGGGCATTTGAGGTCCGTTTAAATTCTGCGATGTTTCGTAACCAGCGTAAAAGGCTGACTATACCTCAAATGCAAGACGAAGGCCTTTCCAATATATCTCCAATTAACCCTGTCCTGTGCAATTAGAGGATGCTTAAGCTTCCTCTTAATTTTTTTCGTGGCGCGAGAATCAGCATGGGGAGCCGGAAAACGCGAGCCTATAATGCTGTCTCAGAATACACTTGCGGAGCTTTGATATCTGCCCTATTTTAAAAAAGTAAGCTACACGTAAGCGAAGAGAGCGATGCGACGAGGCGGCTGGGCGAGAGCGATAAGCCGGGTGCCGTGGCGCAACATATAGGCTCCCTAGATAATCGTTCGCTTCGTCGTCTACCGGTGAAGGTATACAAGCTCGCGACGGCGCAGAACCGATGGCAACGCGTAACTGTGACTGTGCTCTGTGTTGCTGGTATAGTACACTGCAAAACTATTTGCCAATGCAACAAGTCAAAACCATTAAAAGAATTGAAGTATTGTTAACAGGTGTAGCATGCTTGCATTCAGCAAGTGGAAGACGAAGCCTCTTGGTCGGCCTGACGATGACGCTGAGTGTGTAGGGTTAGACGGTGCCCATCGTGCCTGGACTAGTGTTATACACAGTGACACAGCTGTGTGGTTTCCACCTGTAACAGTATTTTGCTACAACATGCAAAATAAAATGCATTTTAAACACACCGTATTGAATCTGAAGTGTTTAACATGTGTTAACTTAGCGCTAACAATTGTTCACGTTAGATTTTGTATATTGTTGCGATTTCGTTCTGTTACTCGGCGTTAGGCCGCATTTGAGTGGGTTTGGTACTAGTCGTTTCGGCGCTTCAGGTCCCAAAGGACACGCTTGCACTCGACGGCTCCTATTAGAAATTCGTTGAATCCTTGGCCGTTCGCCATTGGTCGTCAGAGCGCAAAATTTAAGCACAAATGCACAAAGCGTAATCAAAAGCAGACGAAATGAGCGTCGCTAAAGTACACTGACTGCGCATGTACTTTCGGGTGAAGAGCGAAATTTTATATTTCAGCAGGTCCGAACGACGAGGCAAGCAACACACGCATTTTTGTTCGCGCGAAGGCTCCGAGTGATGCTTGCCGCAATCGCTTTTGCTTGAGATTTCGCTTACAAGTAACTCAGCCTCAAGTGCACTTAAGTGCTTTTTGGAAAATGCGTTCTGGCTTTAATTTTGCCCATTTGGGATGTTACGAATAAAAAGTGTCAGTCACAGTCAGTACAGCCGAAAATTAAGCCCACAAAAATAAAAATACACCCGCACTCTTTTCTTTCGATGCTGAACATCATCCCTCTGCAAAGCGCTATAACAGTTGAACGTATTCCGCCGAACGATCGACTCACACGTTTTCGAAGATCGCTCCGCGTGATGTCACCGACTCGCCGCGTGCGGCAAACTCACCAGGTGGATAGTAAAACCCAATGCGAGTACGAAGTGCTCGAACGACACGGTGACGTAACACGGTTCTTTTTGTGCCCTGAGGTGGTGCTGACCCGGCCGCGCCAGCCTGCCAGCGATGCGAGTCATGCAAGACTAAAGCCTCTCCTTGAGGAGCTTTATGCAGGACGACCTCGGCCACAATGCAAGCAGCGAAAAGCCTGGAGCAGAAAGCACGGCGAGAGGATTCCATCAAGCTCAGACCACAACCGCGGTATCACAGAGCATGCAGCATGAAGTGTCTGAGCACTGCTTGGCTTGATGAACTTCACGTTCTTACGAGAAAGACAAAACAGCAGTGTTATGAGAAGGATTGTCTACTATACTCGTGAAACGGCAGCATGTCTGTGTAAGTGCGGCGATTGCGGCAACGGCGCCTCTCCCAGACGCGCCGGGCGACGACCTGACTACTCCCTACATGGCCCTAGACTGGTTTCGCATTAAAGATGCAGTGGACAGCGCTTCGGAATGGGCAAACGTTGTAATAAAAATTATAATTCCGTCACCGATATACTGGGAAGTCCATCTAATAATAAAATAAGAATAAGCTCAATTTGCACCATGCCTTCAGCAGCATAACTAGGAGACGCCTGGCAATCGCACCGGGAAGCAGCAGCTAAGTGGCTTTATGAAAGAACTCGCTCTTATCACAGTTAGCACTTGCTGTAACGGCATTTCATTACTGACCAACGATCTTCCAAATTTGTGCGTTAATGGCAGTCCTGTATTCAAGGGCTTGAAAACCACGCGAATAATTAATACTGAAGCGCTTTTGTAATGCCGACGGCCGGCACAGGCCGTCTTGGCTCGCAACGCTGGCAGAACAGCTCGGCCGGGTCGGCAGCACCTCACGACACGGAAAGAACCCTCTACGTCACCACGTTTCCGCTCTTCCCGCTCGCATTCGCTGTCGCCAGCCGCCAGTGCATTTGCCGTACAACACCCGTCGTTGACATCATGCGAAGCGACCTTCTAAAACGTGCGAGTCGTTAGGCGGGCTACGTTCTGCTGTTGCGTAGGCTTTTACATTGGCCACAGCAGAGTGATGAGGTTCAGTCCCGCGAAAGCAAAAAAGTACGGGCTGGTTTTTGTTGGCATGGGCTTAATTTGCGGCTTATTGACGTTGAATAACGCTTTGTTTTTATTTGCGACAACCCAATAAACAAAATAGAAGCGAGAATGGTGTTTTCCAAAAAGCACTTGAGTGCACCTTTAAGCTGCGCCTTTAGATGGCAGCTGGAGAAGTCTTAGAATTCAGCAAGCTTAAAAATGGCAAAGCTATAAATCTTACAGGTAAACAATGCGAAGTCTTGCACTAGCATTGGAGTTGCCGATGTATCGCCGAATAAAGTGACGTAGATTCAGACTTATCCGCAGTTTACCGCATCGGTTGTGGCCGCAATGATGACGGCATCTATAAGTTTCAACCGAAGAAATGGTCGCTTAAAGGAAGAAAACCAACGCCACCGATATACAGCTCGTGAAGAGTTTGATAGCACCGGACGACTCACGACAGCCTGTGGGTTGAAGCGTTCGGAAATCTCAAAATTTGGTAACCATGACGTCAATACGAGTTTCTCTGCACTGTTCCGGCGCATTGAGGAGAAGAATTGACATTTAACCTTTGATGATGATGAAGCCATTATTTTTTATGTTAGCGCAAACCAGTTCACACTCTTTATCTTCAATATTCGCACATTCGAATCGTTGTACAACTTCCAAAGGTCGCAAAACCACTTCAGCTTCCCTTTAAAGGGCCACTGTACAGGGAAGGCCCTTTTGAGCAAAGGAGCCATGTGTTTCGATCAGGTACCGGAGATAGTCTGTGCAAAATGCTAGTGACACGCGCGCCGCAAAGCATCGAAAATACAATTCAAAGCTCTCTCATGCTCTCCTCCGGGAAGCCAGCTTCCCCGTTTCCTGCGCTGGCCCGACGGGCCACAGCAATGACGTACGTACCGCGAACGATGTCCATTGGTCCGTCTCGCTGACTGACGGGAGAAGGATGGGTGTCTACCGCTCGCAGCGCGCTTTTCCCTCGCCACGGACAGACTGAATACAGCGGCGCGCGCTTCCTCGACCGTTTTTTTTTTTTTTTTTTTTTTCGCGCTCGCGGAGAGCCACGCCCCACCTCCCGCCAAACGCGGAGGAGGAAGGGGAATTTGTATTGCGGAGGCTAGACGACCTCGGGCAGGAGAGTGAAAAACCTTTGCGAGGGAACGGAAGGAGAGAGGCATGACAGAATCGGGTGATTGGGGTGGCTGTAACTGGGTTATTAGTCACTCTTTTCAAAAACATTTTGCGGCCTCGCGTTCTAGGGGCGAAGTCTCACAGTCACCGGGGACGAAAATATTTTCGACCGGAGGGTGGACAGTGGGCCTTTAAGGGCATGAATTGACAACGTTATGGCTTCCTTTGAGAATGCTGGTTCGTAAAATATGCGCTTTCCTACACATTTTTGATCCCTTAATTACGCTCCTGCTATCTACCAAGCGCTCATTGAAAAACCAAAGTAAGCTACCACACAACGCGAAAGGTCATTGCACATGTATACATAAAGTCATGATGCTAGCTTGCGTGGCCTCGAGTTTAGTATCTGACTCAAAATCAATTGTCCCGGGTTTGGCTCCAATATAACCCTCTGTAGGCGTCTGTCAACTCGGCGATGTCATGTGATCTTGCTACGTCACACAGTCAGCCGACCAATCAGCGCCCAGTCATGTCACCTACCAAGGAGCACCAGCTAAAGGCATGCTCGGGATTTTTCGCTCACAACAGCGCCTACAACGGCGAAGCCTGGTTTGCCACTTGACGGGAGCCTTAACGCTGTAGCATTAAAATGAAAACCAAAATTAAATACGCTTAACCACCTAATTTGACAAAACATGCACATATTGGGAGCACATGGGGAACGTGCGAATTTCGTTAAGTGAGCAGAATTTATTTAAACTGCACTTAGAACTCATTTAGTTCCCGTCGTTAAGATCCAACCGTCATTGCGAATACTTGGTCGACGAAGGTCTTGCCGCACAGTTCTGGATCTCCGTGCCTTACATTTTTGCTATAACACTGCAGTGTTTGGTGCGAAACATTTTCAAATGCTTTTTCGAGGACAGTATGCAGCATAGCAGCTTTCCGATTTCCAGTGGCGAGCTAAAACACTGCTTGTCATAACAGGTTTGATGCTGTTCAATAATATTTTCACCAATGAGGAAGAAGCAATGGGCAGTGCCGTGGGCAGGAGCGCTCACGCCAGGCCCGCCGACAATAACTAGACTCATCTCAGCGCCATGCCTTTTCACTGGCTTGCTGCTCCATAACATTTTGGTGGAGCCTGAGCAGTAACGTCATCCCTCATCATCCATCCTGGCCTTGGTGCTTCGGCGACCTGCGTCTACTTCAGTCATCGGCAGCGGGTTTCTCATGCGCATTGCCTATAGCTGTGCTCCAGGCTGGCAGCTCCAAGCTGACCTCGCCGTTCCCGCTCCTCCTCCAACCCGTCCCCCGCCCCGATCACACGACATGATGTAAAACCCCCAGACCCTACCACAAGACACGATGTAAGACAACTGACCCAGTATGAAGACTTCACCTACCCAAGAAGCCATCTACATGTGAGAACACAGACACAAGACACGAGAAAAGAGAGGTGCGACCCACTGACCCAAGACCCCGCTCGTCGTGAGAAAATCGTCTGTGCCCATACCTTTCGACACGTGCCTGAGTCTCGGCTGTCGAATCTTGGCGACCTGTGGCCCGAAACCTTCCTGGGCTGGGCTTGGTGAAGATGATGTGCTCTGTCGTAACAGCATATACCCACGGCGGGGGATCGATCAGGGTGCAGATACAAAAGACCCCTAGACAAGGAGTGAAGTATGTTGATAATTGTGAGTCTTAAACAAAAATTTAAACAAAATCAAAAGGAAAAGAAACAACAATTAATTCTCATGTTGTAATTATAATTATGAATAGAATCGCACACTGATTTCAGAGTGTATCTCTTGGCGCTCGTCGCGAAGAAGAGAAAAATCGGAATAGATAAAGGAATTAAGCCCTAGACGAGCGGAGGAGATCTCCAAGTAAATTTTATGTGGAGCAGCGAACCACTTGCAGGAGAGGAAAAAGTGATCTATGAATTTAATCTCGGTCCAAGACTCACACAGGCTGGCCATAGATAGCCTCGAACAGCATAAATAAAGATTTAGTCGCGGTGTTCTGCATCGCGAGAGGGTCGTGGACACCTCACATTGCCTTAAACTGCACATCCGCGCACTCCAAGGAAATTTCAGGTCTTAGTAATCCGCTGCAGCAAGGAGAAGATCATGGCTCAGACAGTGAAGAGGTTGGAAACGTCGATAACGTGTTATAGTTCAATAGACAGTATTTATGACGAACGGAACATAGGTCCGCCAAGGGCGACCTTGCTAAAAATTTCAACGCAGTGCTTTAGTGTCCAGAGACCCAGTGAAAGTGGGCTTCTCTAATGTTTGGTGAAATGAAAAAAAAAAAAAAAAAAAAATGAAGGGAACGGCTGAGCGGTGTATCTCACGAATTTTCGAGCGCTGTCAAGATAGAAAGACTGTCTGAAAGTACAATTACCTTATAGATATTGCACAGAATCTTTGAGGCTAACTGAATGGCCTGAAATTGCGAAAAAAGTAAGGGTATAGTCAGGGGCCCAAAATGAATATTCCAGTGTTGAGATCGGGAGTATACGCCAAAAGCTGCCTTTTCATTTTGCAGAGGCATCTGTAAAAAGGGAAATAGGGTTGGGAAAATTGTCCAGATATTCCTCTATAGGCACATGTAAAAAAATATTAACCGGCAAATTAGAGTGTAGCTAAATGAGAATACAGCACGCCGCAGGTGGTTAACTTAACTTGTACTAAAGAATTTAATAAAATGGATTTTTTTTTACAGCAAGACAGATAGGAATAAGTAAGCACAACCTGAGAGAGCTTATATCTAGGGCAAATATTACCAAGCAACTAACTTCGGTCAGTTGTAAATGGAGTTAGGCAATCCAGGAGCAAGCTCCAGAGACCTTAGAAACGTCCGCACAGTGAGAACCTGAAACCGCGAATTTATGTATCTGCGCCTCCAATTACAGCACAACATTAGCCGCTGTTTTAGTGAATCCTGAGCTTAGGTGTAGAGCGCGTCGCTCCAAAAGAAAGCGTTCAATCTTGTACATTGGGCACCCAGAAAAAAGAACGGAATCGAATTCAAGTTTTGGCCATATGGAGGTCTTATAAAGCTAGAGCAGAGTATTCCGACGCATACCGTATTTTTGGTTGCTGACCCTCACCAACCGGCAAAGGGCACGCTTACCTAATGCACAATTATTCTCATTTGTGGCCGCTGCTTAACTGCGGGTTGTATATTATACCCAAGTATTTAATAGAATCAACTTGCGGGTTTAAGACAGAATGATGCGACACAGAAAATTTAACAGGGATTTCCTGTAGGAAAACAAGGTCGGCAGCCCCGCCGCAGTAGCACAGTGGGTAAGATGCCCATCTCCTGTGCCGGAGTACCCGGCTTCGAGCCCTACTGCCGGCCGCGGCGTTTCGATTCATTCCCACCTTCCTCGGTTCTCTTATGGCGCAGTTCAGATGTCCACAGAAAACAAAAAGTGGGACAGATAATTCGCCTTTCCTTTCATCTCAAACAATTTAAATTTAACCTTTGTTTACATTTAAAGCTAACTTCAGGCGGTCCAGCCAGGCTTCCAGAAGATTTAGATACTCCATGCAACAAATGATAGAGGTTATGAACGTTTGTGGCATTAGCGAAATAAAAAATACCATCCGCATACACTTAAACTTCGACGGCAGGGTGAATACGAATATCACGCATTAGTATATTGAACAGTAACGGCGAGAGGACGGAGATTTGCTGTACACTCCAGATTGGGCAGTAAGCTTAATGTGGAATTTAACGTACCATTAGTGCAAAAGAATGGCTTGGTTTGTGGGGTTTAACGTCCCAAAGCTACTCAGACTATGAGAGACGCCGTAGTGGAGGGCGCCGGAAATTTCGACCACCGGGGGTTCTTTAACGTGCACGCACAGCACACGAGCGCCTTGCTTTTCACCTCCATCGAAAAGCGGCCGTCGAGGCAGGGATTCAATCCCGCGTCTTTGGGCACAGTAGTCGAGCGCCGTAACCACTGCGTCAGCCCGGCAGGGGCGAAAGAATGTCTACCCCTTTAAACTCTCCTGTCTATAAGAAGAGGTACTAGCCCTGTATACATGAACTCGACAGACTCGGGTCGATGTAAGCCTGTCGAGTGTGTTCATGCATACGCAGTCAGGTCGAGTAAAATAGGCGGCGGAGCGGGTCGCGTTAACTCGCTTGCAGGGGGTAGGTTAACTCACTTGACCCACTTGTTTAAAACCATGTAGACGCTGTCCAGTAGGGAGTCGAGTTATGGGGAACTCTGGGAGCGGCGAGGAGCGTCAGCGAAGTTGAATCGACGACAAAAAATCGAAGCTCTCGATAGTAAAAGACAACGGAATCAAATCCGAGAAAGAAACTTGCATAATAATTTCTAATCTCGACGCTACGTACCGCTGAGGTACTTACTCCCTAGAAATCGAATTAATGTAAACACCAACCGGGTCGAGTAATGGTGACCTCGCTTACTCGACAATGACTCGACCCGGTGCTGTCGAGCGCATGTATACAGGGCTACTGTCGCTATCACAATATTGCGGTGAGCGCGTGGCAAAATAGTGTTCCTGTATATGCTCCCTCAGAAAGCAGAGTTACGCGTCTGTTTTCCCTCGCCGCTCCTAGCGCCATACACCGAGAGGCGATCACATGACTTTTGTGACGTGAAGTGTTCAATTTTCGGTGGGAGAGCAAACTTTACAGGCACAACGCCGAACGAACCCTCTCGTCAGCTCGACGGCTCATGTGAGCACACGCTGCGGGATACATTTCACGCATTTTCCATGCGCACCTGTGGCATCAGGTTTGGTGTTCTAGTGCTAGTGACGAATGCAGTCGTCAGCTACGACTGGGTGCAGTGCGCCAAACTGCACCAACCGCACTGGAAACGGCAAAGCGTTTTGCGCAGTGTCATGTGGAAGGTCGGCGGCTGAAGTGCGTCGGCGACTCAAGTGGCTTTTGAAAATGGGCCGCGATAAGCGCGCCCCCAAAGGAACTTGAATGTGCGAGGTAATAAGTTCGTTTTATTTACACGGAATGTAATCTTTACGTTCATGTTCTCTTAAACGGCTGTGTTGAATCAATTGTCGCGCCACCCATTGATGTTCAGAGGTGCACACTTGTGCGTTGGAGAAGTGTGTACCGTTAAAGTGAAGTCTTGTCGCAGCTACCTTGTTGCGGGCACTGCACTTGCGTTTTGATCGTGCGTATAGGTATGAAGCAGCGCATGGGCTCGAGCATTGCTTGTGAAAACCCCTACCTGCTTTATAATATTACTTTTTGTGCTATGCAGACCGCAGCTCGAGCGCCTACTGCTCGCCTCTATACTATGCATGTCAATTAGCTTGCACTACTTCTTCGGACTTGTTGGTCGTTTTGCATGGCGGAATAAGGAAGGGATTTTTTATTTATTTTTTTTTTTTTTTGACGAGATATGAGTGAAGCAGTAGGTTTTACTCGCAGCATACTTCAAGTTAAGTTCGTTTATTTCCTTTTACCAAGAAAAGGAGGAACTTGCCAGGAACTTGTAATATTGATTCCTTTTTATTGAAAAACACGAAATAAATACCCATCTCACGAAACTAAAACAGAAGAAAACAAACATGATAGCATCAAGTACCGTTAAAGTGTAGGGCACGATACAGCTGGTAGGGGTGCTTATTAACTAAGATAAGATGCAAGAGCAAAAGCGAAGAGCCTCATAGTCACGAAAGCAAACAAGAGTTACCAAAAAGGTGAAGGAAGCGACGGGAGAGGTTAGTTCCATGTGTGATCTAGATATGCCAGTTCTTTTTGTGTTAGAGCAATGGACGGTGCGCTTACGCATGTACTCCCTTGTCTTGATATGTAAAAAGCCTCCGTGATTTCACCTTGGTCCTCCTTGTTTTTTTTTTTTTTTTTTGCGCTACCTTCAAAATGAACCATATTCAACTCGCCCAACTTTGAACCTTACTATTGTAATATTGTTTCCTGCTTTTCTTGAGACTTCCGTGACTTCATTTCGCAGCGCACTTTAATTCCCAGTCAACTTATCATTGGTATTTTATCCTCATATCTGGCAACTTCCTTATCGCTGATAAACATCTGTTGTTACTGCGGAAAGGGCATGTTAGGATAATTGTAAAGCGTTGTTATTCAAGTGTAGAGATTTCCATGAAACATGGGCGCCGAGGCTCATAATTTGTTAATAATTAGCATGTCTGCTGTAAACGCTGTTTATCGAACCGATCGCACTGTTAGCAGGTACGAAGCATCATCAGACCATTTATTTATAGTGTTTGGTTGTCCTATACCTATGGTTTAGTCATTTGTCAGTGGTGCTGTACTGTACATGCGGCTTAAGTCGACGCGGAACGTACGACCGTTTCTGTCGCGACGTAACCCTCACAAGCACACTTTCCCTTTTCTGTTGAATTGTGCAAAAGTTTGCCCAACATTACCGGAGCAGTCTGCTAAGGCGTTTATTTCAAGGATAGAAGTTTATTTCGAGTCTTTGCTCGGTTTAAATATTATTGTTGTGACTGGTTCTAATGATAGGTGCCATGATCCTGAATACTCTCTTTTTCTTTTCATTGAGGCCAACCAATCACCTGTGTTTGCATACTTAACATACTGTTGAGTTTTTTTATTGTTTTGTTACTGTCCATATTGCTGTATTCTCACTGCTGTGCGTGACACTGTCGCACAAACCATTGAAGAATCAGTGATCGGCAATGTCAGCGGCCGGCAACCACCTGCCAGCGCCGCTCACTACGCCAACGCCGACAATGCAGGCACCGGATTTTCGCGTAACGAGCCCTTTAACGCTATCGCGTAAACGTACAGGCACATATGCAGGCTCCTAATTCCGACGAACAAATTGTGGATGTCCCGCTAGTCGAGTCCCACGTTGCTAACGCCCATTGCTACCTACGGCGATTACGTCTTTTTAGCGTCCTGATATGGAACGGTACACTTTTGTCGCTAAATCAGTATCAGCAGTTTCCCACGAACTGTTGTGGCGAGAGTTATTATTGCGATAGCAATACTGCGCCAGGTTTCGAGCCGTTGTCTATCCCCGACCGACGCCGTGTTTGACCTTGAACAGCAACCGCTTCACCCGAGCTCCGCCAGATGGCGGCACCGTCGGCGCGCCGCGCTCCTCCATTTTTTTAAAGGTAGCGATAGATCTTGATCCAGCCGCCGCTCCCTCTGATAGGCCGGTTGGCTGCACGTGACCTCTTTGCCGCCAAGCTCCGCCCAAAGGGTCCAGCAGTGCTCGCTGCGCCGCTGAAATGTACGGCGATCTGCGCTTGCCAGCGAGATATTGGCCGATTAGTTAAGCAAAAAGTACTTCACATGCCTCTATTGCATTTTTAGGAGTGTATGTGCAGTACTTAGTGCTTAAGCGGACGCAAGATTTACATCTCTGAACTTAAATAGCGAAGCACTAGCGTGACATGCGGCTGCGCCGAGCTGCCATGCTTTCGTCTGCCGGAACCGTGCGGAAGACGCGAAAAAGTCATTTTCCATTCCTCGCGGTGAGATAATAGCAACAGAAGGAAGTTATGGCCTCAGGAAATCGGGCGTAAGTTTTTTATGGCCACGGAAAACGCCCGACTATGCGACGTGATTTCTGTCTGCTTAAAAAGCCGTTCGCTTGCCCGGGAGAGCCTTTGTTTGGGCATATGCTATTTCATGAGCAAAATATCAAGAACGCTGACTATGTCGCTATTACTTGTACTGTGGATGCCTAGTGAAAAGTCACTGCCGTGTCGCGCCCCCGTACTTTCCCCGAACAGATCAGGACTGCAGTATAACGCATGGAATCAAAAATGTCAAAATGCTCAGAATGAAAATGCAATGCTTGATAATGCTTGTTATGAAAATTTAGACCGTGCATTGATCAGTTGATTGATATAAATGAAAAATGAAACATTAGAAAAACAGGAGGGTGCAAATGTGTCAAAATGATCGAAATTGAAAGTCAATATTTGCCTATGCTAAATATCGGTGTATAAAAATTAAAAAACAAAAACAAAGATTTGTACCATAAAAAGTGTAAAATCAACCGTGTGTATGTGAAACGCTATTGAGCCATTGTTTTAACGGAGGAGTTTCGCAGCGTTGCATCGAAGTTCCGCTGAACGCGCACAGGGACTCGTCAAGTTTCAAGAGGCGGCATCCAAGCTTACTGGTGACCTTATTGCCCGGCAGGCTAAGGTAAACAATATAAAGCAAATTAAGAATATAAAAGTGAGAAAACTTTATCCGTGAGCTTTGTATCATACCCGATTTTTTTTACTGGTTGGAAGATATACATGAGTTGGTAATGTACAGCTGCAGAGAAACTGACTTTTTCTCCAAAATAGATCTATTGGAATACTGTGTAAACGAAATAAACTCGAGCCAAAAAAAATGTTTAAAACTGAGTATACCCAAACGGTTACAAACACAATGACGCCCATATCACATTAGAGCTCTGTGCGCAACGACGTTCCCAAAAGTTGCAGAAAACTCGCAGTCTACTTATTTTTTATTAAACAAACGAGCCCAATAAGTTTACTGAAATATCGATTCTACTTCAAGTTCGGTACTAATTTCAAAGCATAATAATGAACAGTTTTCTAACCGCTGTGCTGATGCGAATGGTTCAGTAGAATTGGCTGGCTCGTTTAACGCCGGCGTTTTTTTTTTTGCGTTTATGCTGCACACGCATATTTAAGTTATTATTCCTGTCTTTTGAAGCTTCTTGAGCAGGATAGGACACAAATCTGTTGAATTAACCTGTTTATGTGTGCACCGAGCGCGGCTTCGTGAGTACGAAGTATGCACGAAAGAGTGCGGCGCGTCGTCTGCTAGCGCTGTCCCCTGGACCCCTCGAGAGGGCGCTCGAGTAGTTGTCGCTACCTTTAAAAAAATGGAGGAGCCTTACGCCGCGCGCAGCAGCGGCGCCGCTGCTGGTTCGCCGCTGCTTCGGCTTCACCGTGTTTGCTTTGCTACGCAGGCTGCTAAATAGAGTTGTCAGCGACAAGCTGCGACAAGGAAGCGACAACGTGCACAAGAGACAGTGGAAGAGCGTGAAGAACGTCGTGCTAAGCGTCGTGCACAAGATAAAGCTCGGCGACTACGTTCTAGGTCTCCGAGTGCTTCCACCTCGTCGGCTACTGATGAACACATGACTGCTCAGGAAAGCCGCAATGCCACCAAGCGAAGACAGCGCGCTGAAGAATCGCCGGAAGAACAGTCGTAACCATCGTGTGTCATGTGTTACTCTATAGCCAAATTATCGAACCACACAAGCTACGCCACAAGCGAACACACAAGCGTAGCCAAGCGGCCATTGCTAACGTAATTTACCAGGCTTAAGCAGAGCTAAGCCACTGCCATTTTTTTCCAAAAAGTCATCAACCAATAATTACTTATTACCATTTCATTAATTACTGGTACATTTGAAGCTTAATGTGACGAGAAAGCCGTGACAAATTCCAGTGACTTTTCACAACATAGCAATACCGCATTATATCGCCATACCAATGGTAATAAATTACGAGAAAAAAAATATTTGGAGAAAACGAAGTCAAGAATGCATTTTTAAGTAACCACTAAAAATAGTCCGACTTCCCTGAAAAAAAAAAAAGGAAAATCTAACACCTATTTATGGAAAATAAAACAAGCTCTCAAGAAATGGTATACCATTCCGGTATACTAGAATTTCGGCAATGTATAAGTTCGACCATTACTGACCACGAAACATTTATAATTATCCAGCATTACCTATAGTCACCTAGTTTTAATGCAGGCAGAATACACAGGCAAGAAATATTTCTGGCTGCTTAAACAACAGGAACCTGGAAAATTTATACGGGCCCCGTCGTGTGACTCGTGACCAGTGTAATCCTCCATGTTTTCAACCACCAATGTTGTCAGGAATACGTTAATTTTAGACCGTGGATGCAGTATAGGAGTATAATTCAAGCTTTTAATGCATTTATACACAAAATATAAAAAGGATGGCCTCCTTTCCTTCTGGCTAGCAACGGCAGTGTATCGTTTGGCCCCACATTGTCAGCCGCCTCCCTTCATAGGTGCACCCACCGCCGGGCTCATTTAAATGAATCTAACAAAGACATCGAATGCCCTAAAACGATCGGTCCAGAGCACATTTCTTCCTTATGACTAAGCCCTACCTAGACAATGCACTCTTCAGCCTCCAGACGAATGCGGGTGTTTTCGTTTACGACATACTATACGCCGACGGCATTTCCGCAGAGTGAATTCCGCTATTTAACTATTGTAAAATTACTGGGCGTGTCCGGAAATGAAAAATTCAAGGGGTGCAATAAAGTATCCTTACGTTCGGTGAGGCAAAAAATTTGCGATTTTATTTGGGGACTCCATTCCTAATTCTGTTCGACCACATCTAGAGATATGCGTTCCGTTGTTGGAACGTCCCTGACCACGAAATGACCATACATGGCATTCGTTAGTTCAAAAAACAAAAAGGGCCACATAATGAGCTTTTGCCGCACGCGGTGGACTTCTTGTTGTAAACGAAGTGAGAGGGCCGTCTGCTGTCACTGATTATCTTCGCAACATCGATTAAAAATCTTTTGAATAGGCTTCTGACGACAAGGGAATCATAACCTTGTTTTTGAAAAATCTCAAAAAGCGAATGCTGGTTCCGCAGCTGAAGCACTGGTGTAAAAGAAGTTGCGCGGAAGGGGGGTTGCCTCTGAGGGCTGAACGAGAGCAAGACGAAGTGGATGGCTTACGCGCTGAATTTTCTCACGTGCAGCGCGCAGAGAGGAGACTGATTTCTAGATTTAGTAGTGGCTAAGGACAAAACATGCTAAAAATTAAAGGCGCCGAAAACCACACGCACACACAAGCGAAGAAAACGGGACAAAGCGCCTTTTTCAGCGCTTTTAAATTTACATGCATGATCAGCTACCAACTAGCCCGTAAAGAAGTTCTCTTAAGGCAAAACATCCATTAGCCATCACATGCCTGAATGCAATTAACATTAACTGCAATCGCGCCGTACGCTCTCCGAAAAACAACTCAGATTCAAGTCACTTACCACAACGAACCAACTCATGACCACGGATCACAGCTTGTTAGCACGACACCACCGCATATATACTTCGAAGCCTTGGAATAACTACAGAACGATGGCACACTCAAAAGAAATAAGCGGATGCTCAAAGCTGTCGTGCACTTGCTCCGAGACAACTCTGAAACATTCGAACCTGAAACCTGGCGTTTCCAAGCCTTGGGAGCTAACTGCTACACTATCTACTATCTGCGTTTACATATTGATATATGGCATATTGCTATCCGCCCGTAACAAGACTTTTAGCGTGGGAGTTCATTATTGCGTACGCAGAAAATGCGGCCGCCGCTATCACGAATACTACTATTCAAAAACTAAAGCTTGTTGCTGGCTCTCGAGATATGCAATTGATATTCGGTATGTGTATAAGCGCACTTCTGTGGGCATTCAAAACAGTTTAACATGTCACAGTCTGGCAATTTCGACAGCGCTGGCTGTTTGGTAATGCTTGGGTACCGCGCACGTAACTTTTTCTAAACACGGAGGTGCGGATCAAACTTTGAAGAAATAGTTCGTAAACAAGCTTCACAACTGCCACATGGAGCAGCGATGACACTGTTTTAAGGCGAAAGCCTTGCTTGATGAATGAGCTGCCGAGATTAACTGCACGAACTACAGACTCCACCGGGAATCGGACTACTATCCTTCTGATCCACAGCCAAGTGCGCTACCAATTGATCCACGCCAGGCTCGCGATAAAACAATCGTAATTCTCCTTGCCTATCGTGAGGAAGATAGCAGCGACGAAAATGACGATGCATTTAGTGAGTAATGAGGATAGTAGCAGTGATAATGACGTTGCTGTTAATGATAATGATAACTATGGTATGACCGATGACAGGACGGTGCATTTAGTTGATAATAGAGAGATTTAGCTTACCGTGAGCCGCGATCCGCTACCGTGACCTACTACCGCGCGTGGGCGGGGCGCACAAGCTGATTGGTCTAGACGCACCAGGTCTATGTGATGACATCCAGTATGTGGCGCCATCTATCGGCATCAAGGGTATCTGGGCATGCGCAGTGGAACGCGCGATGGCGGATCACGGTAGCGGATCGCGGTTCACGGTAAACTAAAACTCTCTAATGATGATAGCAGCGGTAGTGATTATGATTATGATAGTAGGGATGACCATGACGATGCAGTAAGGGAAAACAGTCCTGTGAAGTGGCTTTCTCCACGTCCGCTCTTAAGCAGGTTTAAGTGCAGCTCTGCAAATTTTGCTTCTAACTAAATCTTGGTTACATGCAAACACTTCAGGATTTGCGATGACCGAGGGCTCGGCTGCTGATACGTATAGAGGAAGAGCGTAAAAGCGGAGAAAGGTTCAACGTATTATACAATACAGACGCTGTACGTTCTTTTACCTTTCTCACAGTGGTTTATTGCTCGGCAGGCCGTGCTTTGTTTCCTTGTGCCGTCTCCACTTGGCCGGCGCAAGCGTACGCTCGCTGATGTGTAGAGCTTGTTTGAAACCTGCGATTGAGCCAGCGGTGAATATATTTTCTTAGTGATCGTCGTGTTCCAGTGCAGTCTAGAAACAGTTGCAAGCTTGCTACAGTGGCCTACATTACTCATGTCATTTTGCAGTTGCAAGTTGAAATCAAGTAGCATATACTCCCCCTAGCTGCCCCTCCAAGAGGGACCCGTAAATCCGCCGTTAGTAAAACTGCATAATTTAGGACTATTGCACCGTAAGGGCAGCGATGTTTCATTTGCACTGGAAGCAAGAAGAACAGCTTTCAGCACAAGATCTTATGCAAGGAAATTCGTCCATTTAAAGCGTTTTTGTTTTTGTTTTTTCGTCGCCCATCGATAAGAAACAAAAGCCTTCGACCTTCGAATAAAAATAAAATTAGCCTAAATCCTTAGCGTTTTAGCTTAGCGGCGTTTTTGAAACATGAGTGAAACTACATAATGGATGCATTACACAAAATTCTCGATGTTGCCACTGCAACTAGACACAGGGCGGACCAACGTTGGAGAGTACGTACTACCGGCAAAAATACAAAAATATATTCTTAATATTATTTTTGAAAGTTGCCAGCCCAAGTAGTGCCCGAGAGAGCAGGATGTGGGTGGCTAAACTATGAGATGATTTCGTAGTTGTTTAACGCAAATCTGTAAAAGCAGGAAACCTAACTTCGATTCTGGACTACACCATCATGTATATAGTTGTAGTAAATGCCAAATACCATACCGAAATAATAGATGAGAAAGCAGCGCACAAGTATAGAATGCGGAGAAGCCGCTGCTAAACGCGTGAAGAATCGATAGAAGAAAAAAAACGCGAAAAAGGCAAGGCTCACGAGAAAAGAAAGGAAAAAAGCAAGCCTTCATGGAATATAGTAGCCAGGTAATTATGGTTCCTCCGATACCCCAGAAGGCACAGATTAATGTCGAAGGCGTGAGCCAAGGCCAAGGTCAACTCCTCATCTTTCTCGCCCGGTGTCCGCCCGCACCTGGGTTGAATTACGTGCAAACGAGCGGCGCACGACTCTTGCTCCGCCAATGGGCAGCCCCACCGGCAAGCCAGGCTGCTAATGAGTGAAAGTTTGCAGCCCAACACCAGCTGACGACGTGGGAGGGAAAAGCGGAAATGTTTTGGCGGAAACATCCGCCGTGAGCAGGCGGCGACTATATACAAAACAGCAAGTTCTATACCCGAAGTCCTTTTTTCTTGTTCATCTTCTGTGTTAAAACGCTTCAACTTGGCGTGCGAGCCGGACAAATTAAGAGTGTTTTTAGAGGCAAGCGTTCTGAGCGTAATTTCGGATTCTTAAGCACAGTACACCTCATAGCATGTGGCTTTAACCAAAGCAACGCCTAAAAAACACAATCTAAACATGAAAAGTGAAACCACACTTAAATGACTTCCTATTGCTAGTGTGTATGCTAAGCCGTAATCTTGTCTTACATACATTCAAGTTAGACAGGCGTTATCATTCCTCGAGTCAGCTGCTTGTTTACAAACCTCCCTTTTTTCGGCTTTGAACTTTAGGTGGAAACCAATCACGAGCGAAATTGTGTTGAAGTACAGATGATAGTGTAAAGCCATCCGACTCAAGCAAGAAAGTCAATACAATTAAAACCTTCCGGAAATACGTTTGCAAACTAAAGTTCGAAATAACAAGCAATATTTTTTACATGTTTATTCTGATACGCGCAACAATCGGTACACATATAATTTATTGCCAGTAAGACCACTGTGGTGGTCAGTGCCGCCATACTTTTTCTAAACAAGCATGATAGCTAACGCGATGCGGAGGTAATTGTCTTTGGCGCCTTTGACAGTAGGTATAAGCATTACATGATTTCCAAGACCGAGAATAAAAGGCGGAAACGTTTCATGAAAATGCACGGCTATAGAAACAGGTCATAATATACATCGTCAAAAGGTAGACGTTACAACCAATGATACGTAAAGATTCCTTGGTGCATCAAATAACAAGCTGAAAAATATATATTCATCGTGATTATGAAAGTTCGTTCTGTTTTACTCACGCTACAAATGGCTCAAGTCGCACATTGATTTCGTGGCTACGTAAAGTGAGGTGAAGCGAGTAAAATTAGGCTTGCACGTTGCAATAAAGAAAAAAGAAACTAAAGTCTCAAAAGATCTGCCCATTGCAGCAGCCTAGCTGCATCCTTTATTCAGACTTGAAAGAAAAAAAAAATAGAGAGAACGCTTAATTCTATTTTAAAGTTCCGTCAGTTGTGGACTCACAAGATATTAGTAAAACTATATTCAGCACAACAAAGGCCACAAGAAACGCCTGGGAAAGACGATCACACATGCTCTAGAAGCAGAATAATGACCGACACTTGGGATTATACTAAATGAAGCGGATACGCAAACTGAAAAATAATTTACATGGTACCATATGCCAAACGAACTGTTCACACAGAGAAACTGAATAAAATCAAGAATGATGCAAAACGTACTCGGCGCTAAGATGTGTCCATCATTACCCCAAGCCAGTGTAACAGCATTAAAATACAACTTCACAGTGTCCTGGAGGTGGCCGCTATTCAGAGACGTACTTCAAAAGCTCTCTCACAAAGCCTGCGCGCCCCGCAGTGAAGCATTCTGAAGCCGGAATGTTTGGCGCTTGCCATCTAGAAGCACCACTACCCCAAGAAACGTTTAAACAGTACATCGTAAAACAGAAGAAAAAAGCTTTAGCTTTAAACGGTGTCAATAACTTTCTCAAGTGCTGTGATCCGTGTCATAAAGCGCTGCCCCAAGTAGCACCAAATCCTACCTGCACCGTTGTAAGAGTTTTTCCACACTTGTGACATGTCAAAAGCTGAACTGTCCTGGTAACGTCACGGATATCCCATGTCGGCTAACAACGCAGCATTAAAACAAAAATAAAATAAAAAATTAGGCAAATTCAGACACCCTACTAGTACAGTCGTACGTCTAGTAACACGTGCTTTGTGACTTACAAATCTCACTTGCCAGCTCATCAATAAAAAGAGCAAAGAAAAATACTGCACAAACCTTTCTCAGATATAATTCAATACCCTAAATTAAAATATTATTTTCTAATTTTTCTGCTATATTATTTAGTATTAATTTTAGCCTCAAAATTGCAACCTGCCTATGTCCCAAACACAAAGAACCCTGCTTGTAAACGAAGCTACCTAGAGCTAAAAGGGACCCTTATTTATAGTGAAATTTTAATGAGACATGTGTGTTGTTGTAACAGTGAATTTTTGAGAAATTAAAAGCTATAATTGAAATCTATGATTTGCAAATAATTCTGCAACTGTGATCCTCGCAATCACTCGCAACCGATCAGGGTGACACGTCACCACGCGTTCTTCGGCGCCCTCTCGTTGGGCACACCCAAGTGACGCGGGATTATTGTGACCTGGTGGGGCGCAGACGCAACCAGTTTTCTTTCATTTTGTTTTATTTCACTTTTTCAGGCATTGAGTTTCAGAAGGAGGATGGAGCATTACTTCTGATCACAAATGTATTCGGTGTTATAAAAAACACTGAAGATTCTGGTTGATTTGCTTTCTTGCATTTCGGAGCTACTGACGGAATACTAAACATTTCTGCGCGTTTTCTAGCAAGTATATATCTTTCAGTGGCAGTTTTAATGTCTCGTTCGGTACTGTAAACTATCAGACGACCATATTAAAGGCTTTACTCTTATCTTGATGCACTTCATTTTTTGCTCCCTTTTTTGCTTTCTTGGGAAGAAGTACTTGGTAACCTCCGATGGAAAGAAAATATAACCACTGAACCTATAGTCAGTATTTGGTTCGCTCTTTATGTAAACGCAGACGGCTTCTGAATATTCAACTTCCGAGGATATAAATTTAGTGCCGTAATATTTATAGGGGGCGTACCATATCAATCGTTTCCAATACCATGACTTACAGAAGTGCATGGAGCCTTAAAAAACAATTGCTCTTAATTCTTGCTTTTTGACTGCAAGCGTACGTCACAGCGATACATTGTCAATGTCTTTGTCGGACACTATATTTTAATACTGGTCTTCTTCCACATTTCCTAAGGCCTACTCTCGGACGTGTACACACATACGCGCGTGAAAAAACCACAAAAGGAAGTAACAAAATATTCCTGGGAAAAATTACTCGCCTAAGGCAGGCCTCTGTAAGGCACAGTAGGAATCATTGTGCTGTGGAAGAAGCTGCTGCAAGTACATATTTACAAAAAGGATGATAAAAACGACTGCAATGTCCAAAATACATGCACAAAGGTATTTTACTGCCAGCAAACAAAAGAGGAGAGGGAACAGACATCAGTGAAGGAGCACTTTCAGAGCTGACACCTCATAGCAAAAAACCAAACAAACAAAAAACATAAAGCTCCCTCGACGCCGCACGTCTTTCTGAGTGTCTCGCTTTGACGATGTGCGGAGCACAGCGCTAAAGGTGCAGGGAGTGCCACTCATCCCCCGTCAAGGGCTCCTTCTCGCTAGGTCAGTGAGCATAGACAGAACTAAAGCAGAGGAGTCCCATTCAAATTCAAGAGGATTCGCATTGGACAGCTGCAACGCCCGCTCCTCGCTCGAGGGGCTTAGTTTCATTTTTCACCCTGCTCTCGCTTTCTTTCCAAAGGAACGCACAGATGTCATTTCACTTTTAAATCGAGCTGACGGACTGCTCTCCTAAAAAAAGAGCAATGCTCTTGGAGCCTTTTAAATGATGATCTTTCGACATAAAGGACGTTGAGTGCAGGTTTCACTTCTTCCTCCTCTTATTTTTGGATTCGTGGGCAGGCGAAAGTGAATCGTGGAGGCGACCTTGGCATTGAACTTCGCAGTTGATGGACCTCCTCAGCAACGACTGCGCATTTCGTGCCTCCGTTGACAGCAGTTGTAGTGTGCTGCAGAGGGAAACAGGCTAGTACTCCTCAATTGCACTCACACAAGCACCAGGCGTATAGAAATAATGTCTGTGCGCTCGAAGTATCAGGCTTTAAAACAAGGTTCGGTAGGCGAAAATATATTCTTCATTTTCATCTTTGCAGCTATGATTCTCTGTGCAGTAACCCGAAATTCCCTCATTTATACCCGAAATTTCCTATTCTAGATCCTTTTCCCTAGAAGAAACATCAAACCCCCTTTAAATAAAAAACAAAATGGTTCGAATCTCAGGTTGTAAAATTTCTTGAAACCGTTGCAGAAATGCCTTTCTAGCTAAATTTGTTTTTTAGATCCGTGGTAGCAAGCGTCACCGAACGCAACATCATGAATCATAAAAAAGACACAGATAAAAGCATACACATTACTAATATCATGGTATGTGAAATTGAGCATATAACCACTGTTTTACGGAGTAAACTGATGACAAGCCTCTACAGTACCTGTCATAAATTACGTATCGATGTCTAATTAAATTATACACGATGCATTATAGGCAAAATGATAAAATGGTAACACATCCATGCACGCATAAACACTGTATAGGACATTAACGAAGAAAGAACTCAATGTCACATTAACCGGCCTCACGACATATGACACTGTCTACTCCATCCCTCACGACCAACTGTTTCATGCGGTGAGAAAACTTATTGGGGAATCAGGGGAATTCGCCTTTCAAAAGCTTTTTGGGGCTACTTTCTATGTCTACCTTACTTCGACGCTTGTAGATTTTAATAAAAGTTTCTGTGTAAAAAAAGAATAGTATCTCCATAGGCGCATGTGTTGCCTCCGTACTTTGTAACATATTTTGAGCAAAGTTTGACCGTTTGCTCTCAAACTATTTACACCATGCTCGTGTTGTGCTAATGATCAGGTATATTAATGACGTTTTAGTGATTTTTAATACGAGAACAAATGACTGTTACACAGTGTGGTCGAACCCATCACGAACGCTTTTTTTCACATTCCATTCATCCATATAAGCTTATCTCATTAACCAGCCACGCGCAACTCCTTTAGGCTCCTTGAATTGTTACTAACTTTTTAGGAAAAAGCCACGTGTGCTGGATATACATACCCCAAAAAAAAAAGAAATCTTGCCGAATTATTCTAATTACTCGAAATTAGCCAAGAGGTACATGCGCCAACGCCTACTTACAAAATGCTGTAAAAAAAAAAAAAAAAAAAGTCTGCTGCCACACTTTGTCACTCAGTGCCACAACGCAGGGCTTTCCGTCCGGAGCGACGAGGGTGGTAGAAGGATCAAAATTGAAGGAGATGAACAGCGGTGCAAAGAAAGAAAATACCCTAAAGATTACGGCAAGAAAAACCAAGTTCTATCCTCTTTGCGCAAAGTGGCGCACAGCATAAAGAGAAAAAAACGTCGCCAAGCGCCAAGGCGTTAGCGTGGTTTCCTCGTCTCCAGCAAAACTTTCGAGTCTGCACTCGGGCTGCACCGCACATAACGAAACAACGCTGCACTATCAATCATAAAAATATGTTTGTGAAATTGGAAACTGGCGTAATCGTTAAGATTCCCCTCACATGCCGAATATTGTACATAAGACAGACGGATGAATATGTCAACGAGCGGTCGGCGCCAGAGAGGACGGAAATCTTGCATGGCATTGTAGCAGATGAACCATGAAATGATAGCCCCGTTTTAATGAAGTTTGCATTCTCGGACATGGAAAAACATGTAAAGGATGTGAAACCTTTGAGGCCTTCGAGATAGCGAAACACTGCGATGCGTGCATCAGTAACCCATCTCTTGCGATCACATATAAATAATTTCATTTCTTGAATGACGTTGTCCAGTAACCGGTACCGGATTGGCGCAAGCGTGGCTTTTAGTGAGTGATTTGTTTTAGATGAAATTTTCAGTTGTTTTTCCAACCCATGTCCTGTATGGTTCTCCCTTGTGTATGCTTTCCTTTTGGCTGGCAATAATAACCATCAACTGCAGGCTCACCATTCTGCCTTGCTTCACAACATAGATGTCAACGTAAAGAAATAAGCTTCTACAACAAAACTTCTGGCTGTGTATTGTGGACTGCTTATGTGTCAAAGCAACTCGTGTTATAGGGGACAGCGCAGTGAACGCCTGCCTTATAATTGCTACTGCCTACGGTTCCTTAGCCAGCGCTAGCATCGCAAAGCACACGGACTTTTTTGCATTTCACCTGCATCGAAATACTGCTACCGAATACGGGATCGAACCTGTAACTTTGGGATCTGAGATCCTCATCCCGACTCTGGTGCATTTGGCTTGAACGTGGAATGCTGTCGCCACGGCTGAATCTGATGCCGGCCGTGTTGGAAACGTCGATGTGTAGCTGGCATAAAGCATTGTGTGAGCATATCGGACCACCACTTGCTCTTTACGTCAAGGCATTTTGAGCTGTTTTCGCAATCAAAACCGGACAGTACTAACAAAAATTCTTGGAGGCACTTAAAGACTGCTTAGGTGTAGTAAGATGAAAGCTGATTTATTTTTTGTTTATCTATTTTAGTCATTTTTATTTTTACTTTTTTTCATTCATATTTCTTCATGTCTATTTTTTGTTTTTATTCATGCATATTCTTCTTATTTTAGTCTATATTCTCTTATTATATTTTGTTACTATTTACCATATTTGATTATAACCATTGGATTCACCATTGGCTTCTTATGTGGCTACTGTTGGATTGGTTTTGGATCTCTCCCGTTCGAAAAATTCTTTCGGACGCCACTCACGAGCAAGAAATGCTTTCACCTTAATAAATTTATGCCCCACTATACATTCATCGCTCCTCAGAGCAAGAAAACGACGTATATGCCCTGATTACCTGGTCCAATATGATAAAATTAATTAAATCTAAGTTAGCAATTCATCTACACTGCCGAATTAGCTTTCTCCATCGCTACATGCAGCTATTAATTGTTTTGACGCGTTCGATTCGGTTTCGTAAAATAGAGCAGTTCATTATCACTGAAACAAAATAAGTCACGCCGCGGTAAGGAAAGTCGCAGGGGATATCAAATAAATGAAAGAAATCTAAATATGGACGACTTAGCAACGTTTCGGATTCCTCCAAAGATCTATTCGCGCTCTTCATCCGTTTCTTTTGTACGCCGTCTCTTCAGGGTTTCTTTGCGCCTACCATTTGTTGGTACGGCATGCGAGTGTAGAGCGAAATCTTTGGCTGCGGGCGACCGAGCGTTGCATCGAACACAACCAGCGTTCCGTTGAACGCATCAAATTTCACCGGCGTTTTAGGTGGTGGTGGAGGTAAAGGCGTTTACTGCATACACTTGCAAAGGTGTTTACACGTAAGCTCCGCGATATGACGCGATAGCGTAGATATACCAGCCCACATATAAAATCCGCTTTAACCGAGCCGTATATGAACGCGCCTTAGCGGTCTATAGAGGTGACTTGAATGCCAGGGTCCTAGCAGGCTGATTCTGACATAACCGTCCCATGTGAAACTAGAGACACGAGTTGGCAGCTCCTGCCATTTGCGGCTACGGCATAAGAGCATACGCGATGAACAGAGCTGGCTGACGTAGTGTTGCTTTCGCAACAAAACTCTTGACTATCCTATCTGTTGTCAGCGTTTTTGAAAACTGACCTGGCATCGTGCTCTAAAGTGCGCCTTCACTTGCTCTGAAGTGTCATGTGTTATGTACTAAACTAAATGACAGAAGCCCAGCTCGAAAGCTACACATCTGTGGAAAGGATTGGGCTTCCAGGATTATGTAGAAAAATGAACACCTGATGTGGATAGGGGATCAGTAGAAAATATAGGGATTTCTTTAGAATTTAAGTTCTTGTTCTGCGGTATTGATGAGATTGATTCTCTCAAACGTACTGTCATATAGACTTCCCAAGTGGAACCATACGACACGGCATAGGACTTTTTCTCTGCTCGTAGAGTTGGGTTACTTCGCCGAATTCACGGTATCATATGCAAAGAGGTTTATCAGGTAAGGCTTCTTCACCGAATTCCCAGAATCATGTGCAAGGAGGTTTATCAGGTAATTGCTAGGGAGGATATTGCTGCATAGGCAGGCAAGTATCTAACTTTACGATGTTCGTTGAAAGAGAACGACGACCGGAAGCACTATCCTGTGAAAAATTAGTAGATGTTTCTGGTGTATTTATGAAGTGGACAAGCAAGTCCGCTAAGGATATTTCAATTGAAAATATAAATAGGCTTCGCGCTTCACTCGAGATACAAAGAAGCCAGCAGCTCTGTGGAGGAATTCGGCCAGCTGCAGCAAGAATAGAGAAAAATCGACCAGACATCCTCTGACTGAACCCTATCTCCGCCTTGACTCAGCGGGGTCAGACAGTAAGCAACAGAACAAAGCTGTTGTGCGAGATACTGATGACGCTACGTTATTGTTGAAGTCATTTTAGTGCTTGCTGATTTCCTAAATATTTGTTTCCCTGGTCCTTGCAGGTGGTCATAGCTGTTAGGACGTTAGAAACCGCATTAGTTGATGTTTCACCGTCCCATGGTCCCTGGAAGACGCAGCTGGCTTGAGGTAGATGATACTAGCATCAACTTAGATGAAACACCTTCTAACCGCGACAATTCTTCAAACTCGTGGCGACGCAAACGGATTAGCTTCACAACGCCCCCTCCGCAGCCGAATGTACCGCATGTTTTAAATGTCAGTCTTTTGTGATATGTATGCCTTCTTCATAACGTCCATTCAAGCGCAGTGCATCCAGGACACAGCGTTACCACATTGTTCTAAGATACGTTAAGACGCACAAAATTTGTAATGCGTCACCACAAAGGCCATCACTCACTGATTTCTCAGGTCATTGTCAGAAGCCTGCTTGACCTCGAAAACCAAGCTTCTACCGAAACCGAAACTGAAGTGAAAACCGAAGTGCTATCCCGCGCTAGCGCTTTGGTGGTTGGGCAGAATGCTAATTAGGAACGAACTAATTAGCATTCAGTCTGA
>JAJIZL010034309.1:20742-34584 GCA_023969395.1 Amblyomma maculatum
TTAATTCCTTCGGTGGGAGTGGTGCGCTGATTAGAACACGGCACCTCATTGATTCAAGTGAACTTATATTTGTCCAGAGCGTTTCTTTGTGGTGTTTCGAATGGATTCTGAGCCTCGATAGAAACGAAACGGATTTTCGCTAGCCGTAGGTGAGATGGTGACAGGTGCATTCTAATGAGGAGTTTAGTGAGACGACGAGGGCGAGCGACAAGCGCAATGTGTATTTTCTGCCCTCATCTTTACATCTTGCTTGCGTCACTTGACAGAGCCAACAATTAGGCATTGGTCTGTCGGCTCCTTATCAAGGTTTCGAAAAGAGCGCATGTCCCTAAAACGACTTAACGCCTGTGTAAATGTGGGAGAAGCAGAGGAATATATTGTGATTCTCGAAGTGCATGAGTGTTACGAAAAAAAAAAGAATAAATTTGGGAAGGGACCATATTTCTTAGCGCACGGGTTCTTGACATATCCTCAAGCGAGGACGTAATATATGAGACAAGGGAGGGCGTATGAAACAATACATCATATAAAACAGTGCTATAACACCAACAGCTAAAAAGAGGCAAAGACACATTGCGCCTGTTGATGGTGACAGAAAACAATACAGCTTTAAGTGCTTCAATGAAAGAGAAGAATAAGGAGAAGAAGAAGAAGCGACCGCCATCTTGCCAGCCCTACAGACCCTGCTAGCAATTTTAATTGTTTATTGAGTAGTCTTCGTGCGACGGGCAATTCAGGCTCCCCAAGACGGCGATGAAGGCCCTACGGATGATGTCCATGGCCGTGACCGGCCAGTCGATCGCCAGCAACACCTCCAAGACACCCGCCGAGGCTGGCGGGGAACAGGATCCCGAGCAGCAGGACTCTGCCAAGCAAGATTCTATTTTGGTGAGCTATCAATTAGCGCTCTGAGTCCTAAGCCTCAATTATTTTAAGTGCGGATATGCGCGACTCCCTCTAAAAGTTTATGCTTTTTCTACAGCCTCCCGGAAAGTAACATTTGCAGATCACATTTGCAGAGTTCCTAAGCTTTACTAATTGGCTCTAAATCACCCACTTGATGTAACCTAAAAACAAATCCTTTGGTCCGTTAATCACCCACTCGATGTAACTTGATAAAAAATTTTTTGATTCATTTCGAGACTGTCCAATGCCCTGGGATCGACCAAATACGATACTTGGGCGATTTTGAGAGACTGTTACAGTGATGCGTTCCTACAAATCACTTGGGTATTGATTGTGAGCTTACTGCGAGTAGTCGCTCCGAATAAATTGCGCAACTCTTTTTGTGACGCTGCATTTATCACATCGGACAGACCGGAACAACTGACTTCGTAAGGGGAAATTAGTTCTTCCGACAGTTTGTGAATGGAGATACGAAGCTATGTTTTGAAACTTTTACAAGTCATGTGTGCCCAAACAGTTTTCGGCTGGACACGCCCCGGCGCAATAGCAAAACGCACAACTCGGTGAGAGAGGAGGCTGCTAAAACAAGCATTGCATAAAACCATGAAGATATGTGTTTTTGAAGCAAAGGAACAATGTGAATTGCATTTGAATGTTCATTTATGAAGTAAAGGTGTGACGTCAGTGGATGACTTCACCGCTAACGTGCACTAAAACGTGATAATTACGAGAATCAAGCAACACACTCACCAGATCGGCAGAAACCCGGAGGATAAAAAAAAAAAGAAAAGGAAAGGTTCAACTTAAGTACAAGGCGGAGACGCATGGAAAATAAAACTGCGCGGGTAAAGTTAAGACACACAAGCAACGAGAAGAGGGCTTCAGAGAGTACAAGATAGTTATCGCCCGTTAGTGGAAATCAAGAAGAAATGGGCATGTACTACAAAGGCAAGATTACCGATGATCACCTCATGCACCTAACGTTAGCCAAATGGCAACAAATAAAACATTGCAGATAGGCCAAAGAAACGCTTGTATACACCTGCAAGTTATCTGGTGCACTACAGACAATTTTTTATTTTGCAATGAACTAATTAGTAATTACAATATTATTTCTAATTTTCTAAGTACTGCCATTACACAATAAATGTGATTTGCAAAGTTGGAAAGTACCTTCTAAAAAGCCCATTTATGTATTTTCGACAAAGCCTCAAGTGTATCGCTTTTCTAAGCTCTAAAGAAAGCCCGCGAAATACAAAAAAAAAAAAAAAAACAAAATATCACGGGACTGGCGCATTCGTGCGCCACGATTGTGGTGCTCTCAATCGTGGTCTGAATGAACGAAATTAGCTGCGGCCGTGACTCGACAGCTCAGTGCCAGCGGGAGCCTGATATGTTGGCGATGGTGGCAGCCAGCGCTGTGAGTTCGCCGCGACTTGCACCTGTACATGCGCCGACTGCCTAAAGCGGACAAAGAAACCATCACAAACTCATCGACTTACCGCTGCAGGCCATCAAGCCACGGCCACAGCTGATTTCGTTCACTGAAATCACTGCTGAGAGCACCAAAATCGTGGCGATTGCGTGACTGGCGATTGCGCCAGTCACGTCATATTTGTTTTTTGTTGAATTTCGCGGTCTTTCTTTAGTGTTTGGAAAAAAGACACACGTGAGGATTTCTTTGTTGAAAATAAATGGAACGGGGGCTCCAGAAGGTGCTTTTCTACTTTGAAAATTCATTTTTTCTCTAGAGGCAATAGTTAGCAAATTACAAAAATCATTTGTAAAGTCATAGAAGAACACAAGTCCATCTTTTGTGAGCACCTCTCCCCACGAGCAGGCGCTGACTCACCTGATTGTTTCAAGAAACCTCGAGCATTCGCGTGGGCCACCTCGTACCTCTGGTCCCCGTGTGCGTCAGTATCCATACCACCTCGACTTTTTTCATTCTTTCACGTTTTAAACCGGCTAAAAAATCGAGACGCCGCTGGTGATAGCTCACCCCTCGCGGAATTACAGATGGCCATTTTCGAGCAATTGAAACTCAGATCAGTGTTAGCGCTAGCTATTGATAAAGTGATAGCCGTTTTCTCCGCAGTCTCGGAGGACCTGGTTCTGACCGTATCGGAAGCGACCGAGTGCACCGTGTCGACTACCGTTATCGCAAATGCTTGCCTGTCTCCATAATCGGCAGCGTCCACGTATGCCGCTTCTTCGTATCTCGCATGATTTGCGTAGACCGCTTCCGCTCTCACCTTTATTCTAACTTCATAATGCTTTCAATGCATGATTTTGAGGAAATCGCTAATGAACCCCGCCGGGGTGGCGCAGTGGTTAGAGCGCTCGGCTACCAAGGACGCGAGATCGAATCACGGCCTCGGCGGCCACTTTTCGATGGAGACGAAAAGCAAGGTGCCCGTGCGCTGTGCGATGTCAGTGCATGTTAAAGAACCCCAGGTGGTCGAAATGGTCTCTCATAGCCTGAGTCGCTTTGGAACGTTAAACCCCAAAACCAAACCAAACCAAATCTCTGATGTAAAACCCCTTGAGTCCTGCTATCAATAGCTTGTTTGATATCTACCTGTCTAAATCTAAATCTCTTTCTTTGGCCGGTTTTCCCAACGATAACCACGCATTAATCTCACTGTTTGCCTGGGTTGCACTAGTAAATTCACCAAAGCAATGAAGTGGACAAGCAAAATAACCCCCTTATATAGAAATGTTGAACTATCTTAAAACGTATGGAATATCTATCCTAAAAAAAAGAGACTACAATGTTTCGTTAGCGCTATAAGCGAGCCCATTACAGAAAGAACTTTTATTGATTTACAAGGTTTTTTAGACATTGAACAAGAATCTCGCATTAGGTCATTTTTTGTTGTAAATAGGTATGTGATAGCAATAACAGCAATTAGTAGTGATGTCTTTGAATAATTTGACGTAGAGAAATGGCTAAAATGCGGCTCTTTCCCGTTCTTTTGATGATCGTGCTCTACATTTTACGTATCACGGTAGAGAAAGATAAATATGGTAATTGACTCTAATTTGACCATTGGTTTGTTCTTTAAATGCGTTTAGTGGCTGCCTAGCTTCAGTACCTAGGCTTATAGATTATCTTGCGCCTCGACGGTGATGTCCTGATTTCAATTGATGCGAGTGCAGGGATACATCTTTTACTGCATAAATAAATCTTTTTGTTAGTATGTTCTTATCCCGATTTTTGGCTATAGTAAAGTGCCAAGGACACTTGTCGTCTGTCTATGGTAAAACGCCTAGCCAACTGCTTGAGCTCCTTCTTTTGTAGAACCAGTTCTGACTGCGAAACAATATTATCCGAATGATGCGGACTGTGCAAAGAAACGATTTCTTGTCCCTGCGCTTACACTGTGGGAGGTAGAAATCCGCAGTTACTGGATATTTAGTCTCTTACACTTTTCTGTTGCCGCGTGCAGGGCGAGTCTGGCCTATTAGAGAGCGTCGACTTCGTGCCGCCCTCTCACACCACCTGCTATAAGCTGTGGGTGGTGGGGTGCTCGCTATGGATCATCCTGTTCATCCCGCTCAGCCTGACAGCGTTCGCAATGGGTTTCCGGCCTACGCGTCCGACAACACCGCCGCTCATGACCACGGACCCCATCTGGCTGACCACTGAGCACCAGGGCTCTTGTCAAGACCAGTTTCCAGTCAGCCTCATGACTACCGGTTCCAGCAGCCGTCGTTCGAGCAACATACTCTGCATCTTCAACACTTCCACGCACAGCAGACCGTTTGGTAAGTGCGCCTGAGGGAACACGACACACTTACTGCATGGTTAGAAGTCGAAGAGTCACGGCTGCATACTTTGGGAAGTATCTTGGCCAATTTGCAAGAGACGGAGCAGCTAGCCGTGTGCGAAGAAGACCGTAGGGGGCACTGTGACTTCTCGCTGTGGAAAGGCACGCACAAAACCGTGCGTGTGGTGTGTCAAGGGTGTGGTCTAGGACATCCTCTTTTTTTTTTTTTTCTAGCAAAGCTTAGATAAGTAAAACAAACGGCTGCGTCAATGCGTGAACGAGCGTGCCAGGGAATACCACAATTGTGGTTTAAAATGAATATGAAAGATATAGCACAACGCATCGGACTCTTTTGAGAATCTCCCCGCCCATTCCCGCTTTTGCACTGATAAAAAGGAAAACAAGAACTGCGAGACACAATATTCAGAAATCAAAATACTAATTAAATGTAATGAAAGAGAACCAAACAAGGGTTGAGGGCGAGTGTCTATTCGCAAGCTAAGCCAACGTTCAAGGGGACTTGTCTTGGTCTGGGCCCTCAAATTGATTTTCGGTTTTGTTCCATACGTTGGAGCCACCGTCTTTTGCTTATTTTACTCTGAAACTTGAGTGTATAGATTATCTCGAAACGTGTCAGAAACTGTTTTATCACAGAGAGGCAGCACGTGCAGCAGTACCCCCTCTGTATACATGCGGGCTCGTAGATACAGATGCCTTTTAAAATATAGGCGCTAAACTTTAGTGTGTCTCATTAATCTCAATATGTGGCTTTGGTTTTTATATGTCTGCTATATCTGGCATGCGCATGCACTTCAAAAAATCAGGCATTATATATTGGTTTGGTTTGGTTTGTGGGGTTTGACGTCCCAAAGCAACTCAGGCTATGAGAGACGCCGTAGTGGAGGACTCCGGTAATTTCGACCGCCTGGGGTTCTTTGACGTGCACTGACATCGCACAGCACACGGGCGCCTTGCTTTTCGCCTCCATCGAAAAGCTGCCGCCGAGGCCGGGATTCGATGCCGCGTCCTTGGGAAGAGTAGTCGAGCGCCGTAACCACTGCGCCATCCCGGCGGAGTAGGCATTATATATGCAACATGCGGGCCCTTCAACAATTATAGTTAAAACAGCGCCCGTCCTGTCTGCCCTTCTGTGTACTGTTTGAAAAAATAACGTCGTCTTACTTTCATGAAAGAATATTCACCAACCAGCCCAGAAAAATTTACTGCTCAGAGTTTCTTCCCTCTTTATTGGATGGATTTGTTTTCTTTCGGTGAATACGGCTGTTGCCGTGTTTGGCATACATTGTGGGATGGCATAACAGTTGATAACAGTTTGCCGTACCTTCGGCGAAGGCATGAAGCAGGCTTTGCAGCCGAGCAGTATGGCACGTAGGGCGCGTCGTAAGGTCATCGACGTTCAGAACTAGCTCGGAAAAGGGGGCCGAGGTTTCTTTGTAAAATTCGTAGGCAGCAATTCCGACCGACCGATCGAGAGGTGGGTGAGCCTAGGTCAGACGAATGTTTCGCGTTGTGAATAGTTTGATGAAAACATTAAATGGGATCTGCGTTTTCAGAGTTTGGTGTTTTCATCGAATTCCTCTGTAGAAAAGAGGAAGAAGGAAACCATTTTTCCAGTTGAGGGCTACAAGGATGAAGCCATTCACCACGTTGGGGTCCTAAAGCCCTTGGTGTCCGTAACCACTCGCAGAGTGGCCCGGACTTCAGTATCCGGATTTGATCTGAGCAATGAGGACTCGCAGTGCTTGCAGTTATAGGGTTGCAGTCCTTGCGAAGTCCTGAGGGCAAGTTCAGAAAATATAACTCACGGGGTGCTAAGTTTACACAGGGGCGAATGGATGGCGTAGTATTGTAATGCATAAAGCATCGAGTTAGGGAACAAGTTTGGTGTTGTCTCCAGGTAACCTCTTTGGGTTTTCGAGTGATCTCTGTCCGGAGTGCTAAGCAATTCGCGCAAGACAATCATACTGGATACTTTCATGGCACAAAACAAATATAGGTAGTTCCTCGCTGATCCAAAGAAGGTGTGGTCTACTGCCTGGTCGATGAAGTATCCAGCGAAATCATGGCCCACCTAGCTCTCATGGGTAGTGTGCAGGCGCCTCATATAAGTTGGACATGGTGCATCTGCAAGGAAGGTGAGATTACAATAGAGATAATTGTGAGGAATACCTGCCTTTGGCGAATTTTTATGTGGTCGTGTTTGAGTGACTGATAAAGTAGTGAGCGGTCATAGAGGCTATTGCAAAGGCGATGAAGCTTCCTCGGCTTCCTCCGGCGCGGCGGTAGAGACCAAGCTATCAGCCAGTCGCCGGTCTTAGCAGCCAATAATGCAAACGCGAAAACATTACGCCAAAAACATTCTGCTCACACGAACATTCATCGGGCAGTCATCTGGGCTTATGTGGTGCAGCGTTGCCAGACAAGCCACCATTACAATTACTAGAGTGAGTCCTAAACAGTTTTCTCAAATGTCCCCCTTGTTGATATGGCGTGGTTTTGACAGGAAAAAGATTTCAAAAATTTGATAAAGAACAAAGACCCACCAACTCTCTTGCCGCCCTTGAAGATACGGACTTTTTGCGCCATAACGTATGCAGCTTATTCAGTCAAAAATGTGTCGCCGATGCCATTGCCGTCGTTGTGCTCCAGAAGTGAGAAAAAGTTAGGCATAGAGGAAGATATTTGGTAAGCAACACTAGTCTAAATTCGACCCCAGAAAAGGACGTTCGACTGATGTTGAGCACCATCGATTGAATGATACAACCAGCGTAGTCATGCGCGTGGGCATCGCCCACGAGTGTTGCCGACTCAAAAGTTGAAAACCCGCAACAGACGGCCCCCAAGCCCGCTATAAACGGATAAATACAGTATTCGAGCCAGAAAGCTCTCTTTATGCATTTTCATTAGCATGTGGCCTGTAAAAATCATTCTAAGCGTTAAGACATAGAAAAAGGCACATTTTAGGTGATTAGAAACTTCAGCCTCCGAATATTCGATTCCCAGAAATATCAAGCTTTTCTTCCGTAGGTTTAATTAAAATTGCAAAAGGACGTCGTTCCTTTCTGGCTGCAAACCTCTTACTGAAGGCACTTTTCACTTAAAAACAGGCGTCGCCTGCGTCACCTTGATTTACAGAGCGCTCTGTGGGTGATTTGCTTTCATACCGCTGATTCTAGGTGGAATTTCAGTACAACTACCAACGTACACATGCATATATATAGTCATTATACTAACTCATATTCATATCGTGCGAACGATTTAGATTACATTGGCGAGCAGATCGCAGCTTGTGCAGCATTGAGTCTGCCTTCGTAGTCAGGCTCATATAGTTAACATGGTATTTGTGACCTCGGTCCACATTAGGTTCCTTGTATAATTGGTATTGTTTACGTGACTGATCATGGCTCGAACCTCAGCATTCTACCAGAACAGCATCAGCATGTAGAGATATGATCCGGCCAGCTCAAAGAAGAAATTTTTGTCGCAAGAATATCATTAATGGATCGCTTCCTCTGAGAATGCAGTTCTGTTTCCACTGCTGTTCCAGCTGAGGAGACTGATTAGTGTCACACCAGTTGAAAGAATGGCAGCGAGGTTTTCTCAAAACTTCAGGTCCTACAGCCATTCTTTCCCCAACTGCTGCGCATGCCTGTCAGGTCCTAGTCCGCTGGACAAGATGTTCGTCATCATCATACCTTACGGTTTCATTAATTAAAATACTGCATAAATCAATTGAAAGCGTATTGCGTGTGTTCGAATATTCACCCTGCTGACGTCGCTTCTCAGGTCTGAGGGACGTCATGCATTCAAAGCATTGTCTTGCAGAAATAAGTATAATTTCACAGCACTTGCACGATACTAAGCTAAAATTCCAGAGCCCCCCTCGCTTCCATCGAAGAAGGAAAACGCCGAAAGGACCTAAAACCGCTTAAACTGCCACCTCGTAATTTCTAAGATAGCTTAAAAAAAAAGGTTATCGACAGAGTGCTAAAAAAACCAGAAACACGTGCGTAGAATACTCGATCGTCTGCTCCAGTGAAAATGTGCATTGCGAAAGTGTAATGGCAACACATGAAATGCGCTATTCGCAACGGCCAGGAAGAAAAAGGTGCCACGTTAATTGCGTCGCTTATGAAACCGTGCAATACCCATGCGGGTTTGTTTCACGGTGCTTGTAATGCACCGTGAGAGTCTGGAACATAGGCCGCGTTCTGGCCATCGATTATGAAATAACTTTGTGGAACAATAAAGCGCAGTCAGCAGTCCATGCGTCTTTTAGAAAGCAGAGAATAACTTCGGTGAATGGAGCAATGTTTGCTAAATAATTGCAGATGTCTTCACTATGTAGCATATTGTGTGTACTTTGTATGCAAGTTGGGAACACCGTATCGACCCTGTTCGCCTTTTCACTCAATTGCCGCTTTCGCACGTTTCGCCTCTTTACAAAACAATAAGAAGGATGAATACTCTTAAAGTTAATTTTTCAGCTTACGCCAGGCCCAGGCAAATGCTACTACGTGCCTTGGTATGACTACAACAGTAGCACTACACGCAAGAGGCCCGGAACAATTTTATTCCGCATCCAAGGGGACAACAGCTTTCTTGTGTGGAGGGGGGGGGGGGGGGAGGGGAGGGGGAGTTTGTGTGCATTTAAGCGCAAAGCAGTGGTGCACCCTGCGGTTTGCGCTTATTACCCAAGACGGTTTGCAGTTTATTTGCTAGAAATATCTGTTTAAATTAGGATGCATGGTACTCTTGCTGAAGCAACCACGACTGTAAATGTGAACATTTTAATGTGAGACTCTCGTTTTGTTGTGTACTATTCGTCATACTTGCTGAAACCACTTCATTTTATTTTCTTCTCTATCTTTCGACTGATTCTTGTGATTTGTGTCTTTTTTGATTGATCTATTGTATATTTTGTCAGTGTCTTCCAGTTTGTTTATGATGCTCCAAGAGGCAACACGAGCTGCATCGGTTCCGCGTTTGTGTGGAGGAAAAGAAATGTTTTGATTTGCACTCACAACTGTTCGACAAAGGCTGTGAGGCAGCTACGTTGATAGCCGGTCAAGAGAACTTGTTATCTAATTTCCATTTAGCAAAGTCGAAAATAAGGAAAAATATCAGTAGATCGAATTTGCACAAATAATAAGGGCGCCGATCATGCTTGCGTTAAAGCTGCGTGCACCTAGAATCGACTTTCGAAGTTGTTCAGAGCTTGACCCACAGCTTTGTGGCGCGAGGCGCGCTACAGTCAATAGGGCCTTTGGGATACTCTGGGCTCTGCGAGATCGTATGCCTTTTACCTACTTTCTTTGTCTATGGTGACAGCAAAATTGGCGTCGGCATGCGGTGGCCACCGGAACGTATTGAGACCTAATGGGTCGCTGCCACAACACATGACACCACTACGCTTTAAGTTAATTTTTCAGTGGAAATGACGTGCATACTGCTCGTATTCAATTTTTCAAAACGGATGCCGCCCAGAGGGCAACAAACCGCTATCTCTTCATATTTTCAATGGCGATCTTAAGTGTCCCTCTAACTTTTTGTTATGTGTCAATGAGAGTTTACGCGAGGTATGCTGGCTTCGTCGTTCATGAAAGCCAACGCAGTACAGTGGCTTGAGAGTGGACTTTCAAGGACGAGAGAAATTTTTTCCAGCATAAACATTTGAGTGGAGCTGCCATGGGATGAGGCACCTAGCTTAACTGGAGACGTGATGGATGTTCTCCATGAAAGATGGCGCCTGCGCGTTCTAGTGCATCATCAGTAAACTGCGCATGGGTCGAGTAAAAAAGGTGTCTAAAATTGACAGACCTGTATAGAGTTTCTTATGAGTTTCTTATGTTTGTGCCTTCCAGGGCTAAGTTATATATACATGCGGAATAAAACTGAAGACTTGTGTATGGCGTGCATACGATATTAGCGTCGGTTGATCGATTGCGGGTGGTTGCTAGTGTGATTGACTGATTGATGAGTTATGAGCTTTTGGTGATTAGTGATTTGTGATGTGAGGGGTAATTCAGTGTGGCGTAGACAAATAATCTCGTACGTTTGTCGCTGGATTGCGTGAGGTGATCAGTGGCCGGTATTAGTGCGACAGCAATATATGACATTGTACCAGATGTGTATAGTAGTGCCGGGGCTCCGTTTGAACATCTATCTTGTCGTGATGGTGCTGCTCAACTACCAGGAAAAGGTCATATGACGGATGCGGATGAGGTTAAGAAGAACGTTCGGCATAAGGCAGCTAGACGGTTGAAGCGAAGGCGGGATGCTGAGCTACGAACGTGAGAAAAGGAAGCGAGGTGCTGCAAATGTGTAGAGGAAGAGGAGCTGCAACGTAAGCTGGCTTCTGACGATCATAAAGACAAGACTAAAACTGAGTTCGTACTTAAAGCTACAGTTATAGCTAAAAAAGCGCGTTTGATCAAATTAGCATTAGAGAAGCAAAAAAAAAAAAAAAACGCAATGAACGCGCACGTTACCGCCCCTGCCCTAAAAGCAGGGCTGAAATTGAGTTCGTGTTTAAAGCCAGAGTTGCCAAGCTGAAACTGCAACGTTATTAATAATAGGTAAAGAAGCGGGCTTAATAAAAATAGCATCACAGTAGCAACAAGAGGCTATGAACGCGCACGCTGCGCTACCCACCCTAATCATAAGGCGAAGTTTAAGAGTCCTCCTAATAGTCCTTGCCTCTTTCACTTCCTACATGCACGGTAGTGCAGCATCCGAGCCTTGGCGTCAGCGCCGCTGTATCCGCTTTTCGCAGTGTCGCGTATGGTGCTGGGGCTCATTCCTGGACTCATCTGCAAGCACGTGATCTACGCGTCCGTCAAACTTCTAGGCCCAGACGAAGAGCTCCAGTCTTCGACGCCCGAGTTCGACATCGACTGCAAAGGTCTGGAAGCCGTGCGATTGCTCAAGAAGCGTTACCAGAACATCAAGGTAAGTGGCAGGCAGAAGAATGTAGTGCTTACGGTCTAATTGTCTTCGCTAATTTATTTTGCTCCACCCTAATAGTGGAAGGCAAGAAAAGCAAGTACGTTATAAGCCTTATAAGGGCAAATAACATACTTAAGGACAAGTAAAGTGATGAAAAAATACCCAATGGTGCCATTATGACACAAAGTTTATATATACGCGAACAGAGCAGAGTAGTACAATAATAGAGTTGAACGTTGAGCTAGTTGGCCACACATCTTGGAAGAAGGGAGACGATGGGCGGGTTCTGATCAACATAGTTTTCAGTGCAGCATTGTCCTTGTGTCTGTGCGTGCTTCTTCTGTTTTGTTGCCTGCTCTGCTGCCTTCTTCTAAGAAGAAGAGCAGAGTAGGAAGCTGGGCCATAAACATCAGGTAGGTAGTTGTCAGAAAGTTTACTAGAAGAAAGTGGTCGCAGCTGACAGGGTTAGATGGTGGTCAGTGGGAAATGCCTCTCCAGGATGTGGATGAGGATGATGCTATCTTAGATATCATGCAGTTCAATTGTGCTCAACTATCCGCTTTACGTTCCGCAACTATACCTGCCTTTTAGTGGCACATAGCTTGCTTTTATTCACTGCATACATGACCGTAGCCTGTACTTTTGTGCCCGATAGGTGTATACCGTTCTGTCGGCGCATCACCCGACGGAAGAGACGGTACTGTTCACCGTGGCTTCCCAAGGCACCAACAATTTGGCGAAGAAGGCCAAGGAATGGGTGGAGAAGTTCGGCTTCGACGGCTTCTTCATAAGCTGGTCCCAGCCCTACGCGAGAGACAAGGCTAGCACGCTCTTCGACATTTTCTCCTCCGTTTTCAGGTTGCAGTTTTTTTTTACTTTGTTCTGATGCTCTCTACCAGCGTTCCTGCATAATTTATGATACGATGCGTTTTTCGGACGAAAATATGATATAGAAAAACGATCTAGCCCATTTTGGTTTATTAAGCTTCTGCCGCCCAGAAAGCTGTATGAAATAGTTGTAACGCCACAAAAAAGTCTCTCATTTCTTTTTTAGATCTGTTTGCATGCTTCATGCTCAACTATGGTCAGGTTTGTTTCGAGTTATAGAGTTGAACATCCCAAAGGGACTTGGAATCCCAGGAACGCCGTAGTTAAAGGTTCCGGACAGTGGCGTCTTAACAATTTTTGCTCTTGCGGGCCGAGAAATTTGCTGCTCCATTTGTCGTCTTATATTTGATGCGATAGCGTTAAAGCTCCGTGTTCAAGAAAAGTCGCCGTCGGCGTTGTTGTAGTAGTAAAGCACAAATCAACTGCGTTACACGCACGTGAGCCAATATCAAAATTATGACGCAACTGTCCTTTCTATAGCGTTCACAGTTCTTGCATACAATTCTGCTTCCCATTTAGCATCCATTCACTAGAAAAACTAAGAGACTTGCTTAAGATAGGCATTCGAACCGACGACACATTTACCTCCGATTGTATGCCGTTAAATGTAAGGGTACTTCTTAATCGAGAAGTAGCGCCGATACTGAACCTTCGTTTTCTTTAAAAGCAACACAGACAAAAATAGAACAAAAATTGCGAACGGATAATGTGCTATCGTGCCTACTCTTAAGACGGAGCTTGAGAGACCCCTTGATTTTTTTCTCGAGGTGTGTGGCTATTTTACAGAGTATCAGATTAATTACAGAAGCATAGTCAATACATGGCATACAACCACAATACATGTTGACATATTGTTGAAAATAATTAGAAGGTAGGGCCAAAAATACACGACTCGTGTGCTGTTGTCAACAATATTCGATATAACCAGAGTGTTGTAGAACGTCGAACTTCTCGGAAGCCGATAATATAGGTATGTAACTAATATATAGGTGAAATTCATACTCCTCGGATGTGCTAAAGCTAATCAAATGCCGCACAATACATTAGCATTTCGACATATCGCTGGCACGTGAGCCAAACGTGTGCGTTCTTCGCTCGGTTCAAGCAATAGACATTTCAGATACGAGGCCATGTTCAATGTGACCGTTGGCGCTCAGGGGATGAGCAATAAAAGGATGGCTCCAGCAGCTCAGTTTTATTTATTTATTTATTCATATACCCTCAGGGCCCGAAGGCATAAATAAATAAATAAATACATAACTAACTAACTAACTAACTAACTAACTAACTAACTAACTAACTAACT
>JAJIZL010034309.1:43455-55690 GCA_023969395.1 Amblyomma maculatum
GACTGTTAGCATATCGCCAGTGCCACCAGCAGCTGGGTCTTCTGCGCATACTGTCGCTTGGAAATGTTTAGAGAATTATAGATTTGACAACAAAACCTAGCAGAGTTTCAAGCTCTTTTTTGGCGTTTGCGAAAGGGACTCAGTATATCGCCAGTGCCACCAGCAGCGGGGTCCTCTCACGTACTGTCGCGTGGAAATGTTTAGAGAGTTACAGATTTGTACAACAAAACCTAGCAGAGTTTCATGCTCGTTTTGAACTGTTGAAAAAACGACACTTTGCATATCGCCAGTGCCACCAGCAGCTGGGTCCTCTACGCGTACTCACCACTGTGCAAATAGTTAGTGAGTTCGATTTGTACAACAAGAAAACCTAACAGAGTTTTATACTTGTTTTGGAGACTAGCGATGAGGACTCTTATTATATATCGCCAGTTCCAGTAGCAGCTGGGGCCTCTGCGCGTACTATCCATTGTGCAAATTATTAGCGAGTTATAGATTTGTACGACAACAAATCCTAGCACAGAGTTTCATTCTTCTTTTGGATCGTTGCGAAAGACTCTTAGAATATATCACCAGTGCCACCAGCAGCTGGGTCCTCTGCTCGTACTATTCATTGTGCAAATGATTAGGGAGTTATAAGGTCCGTTTCGTTTCAGCTGCACTACGTGAACTGGTTCACGTGGCGCTGAACTTCGCCATTCGTTTCAGCGATGCAACCTGGTGCCCTCTGCACCACGCCGTTCGTTTCAAAAAGTGCATGCGTCGTGCAGGTCGTGTTCACGAAAAGTTCAGCAAAACTGTGCACCTCCTCAGCGGTCAGTGCGGAAATTGTGCAGCAGCAGCCGCCGCATGAAAGCAGACGACAGCTTGCGCGACGATGGCTTGCGTGTTGTGATAGACAGTGAAGCGACCCTAGTTATTCCACTCGTCAACGAGAACGGTGCCTGTGCTCGCCAAAGAAATGACTATCCGTACTTCAAACCGTGTCTAACAAGTAAGCACGTGCATACGTTATGGTTCATATGTTGACTTCAATCGTGATCGAAGTTTTTTACGCTTCGTGCCAGCTGCCGCATGATGCGCCGCAAACACACTGATTCGTATCAACGCTTCATTGCGACGTGCTGTTTGAAAATTCATCTTATTCGGCATGTTGGCGCGCCGGTTGATGTGCGTGGCAATATAATTCGCAGCTAGGCGACCACATGCGGTTATGTAATGTAATGTAATGCATTAATATGCATTACATATTCACGAATGAATGAATCCTATTGCACGTGTATATGCCGCTCAAATAAACGGCGCTAATTATCCCAAACATACAAATATTTTGAAATAGCATATCGCATGAAGTACGCGTTGTGCAAACTCATATACATGCACCTTTTGCGGCAGCCGGCGATGGAAGCGCACGTGGTCATGATTGAAGTATATAATCAGCATGCATCACACCGCATGCGTGTACTTCTTGTGAGTACGCGTAGCCATTACCTTGATGAGAGCGAGCGCGCTCACGGTGTGTGTTTTGCAAGTCCTCGCCTAGTTTCAGGAAAATAGGGAGGTAGCAGGGTGTGTGTACACGTCATATTCATGAAATTTATAAAATTATTAGCATATGTAGGATGCTTAACACCTTCCTGAACATTTGAGCTTTTCTTTTACTCTTCCTCTGTGGCTTGGATACCTTTTTTTCTAATTGTATTTTACTGTCAGATTTTAAAGAAAAAAGATTTACTAGCTCTATTCATTAATCAAAAAGTCATTGGCCATGAAGCCACTCAAGCGGTACCAAAACGCAGCTGTCGTTGGCAGCAATGCAAAGCGAGCGGGAGCATTACGAAAGGGAGAGAAGCAAGTTTGCGAAGGTAGAAGTGTTGCGAGTGCAAGGCCATCGGCTGACAAGGACACCCTCTACGCGCCTGCACTGGCTTTATCTTAAAATTCAGGCGTAATGACACACTTGCAAAGCGGACTGTCCACATCTTGGTGTGCCGATGAACGCCTACGCAAGTACGCTGACAGCAGCGAGGCGTGCACTGCAAAAATAGCTTCCCTTGATGCGAGGGAAAAATGATCCGAGTGTCAGCGTCCATGCGCTGTGCGATTCTTCAACGTGTCCGATGACATGCCAAAGAATAACCTAGACAACCAGGAGCCGAGACGAGGCGACAGAAGCGCTTGCAAGACGTAGATACCGAAACGAGAGGACGATTGTCCCTTTTAAAAGGCGGACAAAGATTGGACTCCTTAAAGCCACGATTGCTGTCAAAGTTGTTACCCACCCGTTAAGCGTAGATGGTTGGAGCAGAGAATCACTAGTCGAGTTGAGACCCAGCATGTGTCAGGAATTCGCACTACGACCTGTGGTCCTCGAAGCCGTAACGAATGCGGGGCGACCATCAGAACCGTTGTCATAACGAAGTAATTTGAATTCTATGCGATAGATTGCGCTATAAGAAGTTGAGGCGTATAGGAAGAGGCTCCTTCCCTCGGATCTCACTAACGCGCGGTGCTCCATGGACGCGGAGGTTGGACCTTCGGTTCTTAGTGAGGCGATGTTAAGCCGTCGCCACCGTGCGGCGTCTGACGATCTTGAGCAACGGGTACTTCACGAGAACGCTATGCGAGTGGATTGAATAGCCAAGCGTGCCCGCCGAGAAGCCGAAACGGAGGAGCGGCCTGTTGCTCTACTCGAAAGAGACTGCATGAGGACACGGCGTGCCCGCTAAGAAGTTGAAACAGAAGAGTACGTGCCACCAGACGCGAGGAAGAACGTGTGAGTAAACGGGAACCTCGGAAAAGCCTAGCTGCTGCCCAGAGTGTTCCACCAACTAGAGACGAAGATCACCATCGAGAGATTTATCCCATAAGACTCGCCATAGCGCATCGGGCTCACCGCGGTGGTGCAGTGGCTAAGGCCCTCGGCTACTGTGCGCAAGGATGCGGGATGAATCCGGACCGCCGCGGCCGCTTTTTGATGGTGGCGAAAAGCAAGGCGCTCGTACGCTGGGCGTTCAGTGCACGTTAAAGAACCCCAGGTGGTCGAAATTTCTAGAGTTGTCCACTGCGGCATCTCTCATAGCACGAGTTGCTTTGGGACGTATAACCACATGAACCAAACCAAATCGCATCTAAATCGAGCTAACACTTAATTCTACGCATGCGGCTATCGAGCGTGTTTTTGTTAACACTGTATTACAATAAGTTCTCAGGTGAAAATAAGCGTGTTTCTTGTTTGGATAGACCTAGCAAGAATTATTCACGTTCCTGACCATTGGCTATTTCGTGTTTTAGCTAAGAATAACGCTTTTAAATAACGTTTATTTAGAAAAATGGAAACTAGCATTTGTTATCGCCATGCATGCTTTTACCACAATATTTTGACAACAACTTTTATTTACCTACTAAAATTTATGCTTTTTATTTTTTGAGTCTGTATGCCGCAGACATGGCACGGATGTATCCTTTTCACTGTAGGCAGAATGTTTGTTTCCTCGCCTCGGGAAGGCGCATAGACAAGCAGTGTTTTGAAAAATATTTTGCGCATTCTAGCCAAGCCCCTTACTTTACTGATCTCTTCACCGTTTTATTCTGTGGTATGTCAAATGGCATGGGGAGTTAAAATTGTGCGTGCCATTTGAAGTGTTCTAATTAGTGATGCGAGACTGGAATTTGGGCTGGAGTCTTGGAGCAAATGAAAAATATGGAATCAATGGTATTTTCTTGGGGTATCACGACAATATTTATTTTATTTTGAATCCTTCGTATTTATGCCTCTTTGACACATTACAGCCGCACTATATTAAAAAATATTGTCTTATATTGTTAATTGCAGATAAAAATAATACTTAGAAAAAGGTCTCGACCATATTCCAACTAAAACTGAGCTGGATCTGTCCTCGTAAAATGTGTCGATTTGAAAATATCAAGAAGCAAGCGAATGTCAATGCGTGAGGGTGCTGGCAGTGTCTAGCTGGCGATTTTGAGAGCAAATTCAGTGGTCTACTTCTGCAAGTGCTGTTTGTTGTCTTCTTCGTTGTCCTCCAGGTACACAGGCGACGATGGTGTGATCGCCTATAAACAGGTCTGCAAGAGTGAGGGGGCCGTATCCAGGCAGACTATGCAGTACTGCTCGTACCTTCGGCAAGTATTGCTTAGCAGCAACCCTTCAACATGAGAGCGCCAGCTCTGATGCCGCTTGTTCGCATTCGTGGAAATATTTTGCAGTATCTATCATTGCTACCTCTGCCGCTTTTATCCCCACTTTATTAGGGTTACTTCTCTTTCATTGTAATAACGAGGCACATAAATGTTGTTGGAAAGTATGAAAAAGGCTTCGCTAGTTTTAGCTAAACTCATACCAGAGAGCATATATACCAAAAATAGTAAACTTTGAGACATGGGATACGTGCCTTCTAGTAATAAAGGACGCAAAATATACTGTTTTGTTTTAAATCTTTAAACGATCTGTTCGATGGCCGTTCGCAGTAAGCAAAGTCATTTAATTTTACTTTGGCCTCCTCAGACATAATGATTCAGGTTCACATTGCGAAAGCCTAACGCCCTGCTTTTTAGGGCGGCTTAATTAGGTCCTGTTGCGGGTGGCCTTAGAAGTGATGATAAGAAATTCATTTTGAATGTACGATTGCTATGTTATTAATACTATTGTTTGCAGAAATATCTCTTGCTATGTTAATAAGCCACACCGGACTACTAAACGTGGCATTATTGCAGCAAAATTCGACATTCACAAGCATATATATAGTTGTGCTTCCTAAAGGAAAGTTGTGCTTCCTTTTAGCAGTCAAAACTATTTGAGTTACCGATATTGGTCCTTGAATAAAGACGTTGTATTATGCAATTTAGAATGACGGTAGCAAGAACATGCATTGGTAACTGATATTTGATAATTGGTTCTCAGGAAAGAAAAGGCGTAGTATGTGCCACACGTTTTTGTCGACAACCGAGCCGCGCCGTAAGCGAAGGAAGGAACATAGCATAAACCCCAGAGGAACGCCTGAAAATATTGCTAGCTAAGGGTCTCCGTTTGTGTTCGCGAGTTCCCTAGGCAACTTTGTGGGGTGTGAGGGGGAACGGTCTTCCGACCCGCTCACACTCCGCAGATGCAGCGTCCTCGCTATAGCGACCCGCGGAGGGGAACAAAGGGGACAAAGGACGGGGACGACACATAGTTAATACTCGAATGCTATGTATTGCACTTGCAAATAATACAGAGCATGCCGACTAGTTAGCTATACATCAACAAGGGTTTCCTTGGAAGGGCAAGGCTACGTAAGAAGGACTTTTGACTCACCGGCTGGGGAATGGGGATGCTACTTCGGCGGCAGACATTTGCACGCGCCATGAATATGGCGGCCGGGATCTCCCGTGCGCACCGCATTCTTCGGACAAAGACATACCACGGCGTTTGCCGCGGGAGGCGGCGAGAGCGTGCAGTATTTACCGGTCGCGTCGTACCAGAAGACGAGCGGTCGTGCACGACTAGTCCTCCCGTGTGCGCTGCGTACTCCATGCCTGCTATCCCCCGGCATTTGTCGGGAGAGGCGGCGGGAGACGACCGCTCTCGTTGCCGGCTGGATCCAGAAGCTCTATCTCGTCTTCTCGCGGGAACTCTCGTAGACGTCTTGGTGGCGCAGCATCCATAGTTGATTCTCCTTCCCTCAAGGGGAGGTATTTACCTCCTCTCCCAGCCGGCGCTGCCACGACGCTCGGCGGAGTGGTGGTGACCGGTCGCGGCGAAGGGGGAGGAAACTGGTTTTCCACAACTTCAAGCGTTCTGGAAAATGCTGAGGCAAGGAAGCCTCCGTTTTAAGTGTTACGGACAACAGAGACCTGCAGGTGCATCTTAGTTTTGATAACAAAACACGAAAGACACTCATTAGCTTCCGCGCTTCATGAACGAACTAGAAGTCGTACACATCAAGTGTTTCAACAAAACCGTCAGCTTCTTCCAAGTCACGAATGTTGGAAAGGAGACACATAATATCTCCCATAGCTTTTAGCTACCCCTACACTACCGTAGGCTGTCGAAGGAAAAATTCGAAAGCACGGCGTGATGATATTTGCTGTTCAGCAGTTAACACTTTGCAAAATACATATCCTAGTTATAATCATGTGTAAATTGATGGTTACAGTCTTCGAAATTCATTAATCGCTACGTGTGTGATTCCGCACCTGACTGGGCGGCGGTCATGTACACTAGCACACGCGATAGGATCAACGCCTGCGGAGATTTACGTTATTGATTTGGCTCTCCAGTTCATCTCATCAGTGCACGACCCGCGTATGTGGATAATCTTTAGCCAGTCTCAGTCTGCACTGAAATCTCTTGAGAGGGCTGGTTCCATACCATGGAAGGCTAGAATGGATTACGAAGTTCCTAAGGAATTTTCCAAGGCTACTAAACAGAAGCATATTATAGTTTTCCAATGGATACCCGGACATTGTCGTATTCCTAGAAACACAGAGGTGGATGCGGCTGCTGTGCAAGAGCACTCAAATGCCCTCAGTCCTAACCTTCCACTCACGAGAAATCCATTGCGCCGCTTTTTGATGTCCATGCATAATGAAATGACTGATGATGTGGTTAGAACTAAAAAACAATTTTATACCTACGTTTCATCGATTCTTTGTAGAGGTTTAATATTCTGATTGTGAATATTGCAAACGGCTTTTTTCGAAGCACTTCTTTCATAAATGGCCGCGCAGACAGCTCACGGTTTGTGTGTGAAGCCATGAAAGTGACGATATGGTTCATGTGTTATTGAACGTTTGTTTATATTGTTTTTTTCACTGGTTCCTGCTTCATTGAATTAGGTATAGCACGGATAACTTGTTGGTTCTTTAATTGCATATAAAAGCCACCGGTACTTCTGAGGCGACCTGATTTATGACAATAGCAGCGACCACATCCCGCAACTTCTAAGGAGTAGCGTATCATTATAGGTGTTATTGGTGGCATATCCCCCCCAAAATAACTACAAGCTACAACTCTTCACCAGCCAATAACAGACAAAAACTCTTGCTACCGTGGAGTTGTATCCTGTTTGCGGGTATCGGTTAGGCAAATGCTTAATGTTCAGCACTATGTTAATCATCTGCCGTCGAGGATATCCCATCTGTTTGCACGCTGCCGTTTGAAATAAAACGGCAATTAAGTGGCGAAATAATTTGTTTATAGAAAATAATTTATTGTGGGTGTACTATTTCTATTAGCTTTCTTTTACCCTCGTGTTTCTTATGGCAGTCGGAGTTAGCATGTCCCAGTGGAATCTTCGCGCTGATACAAAGTAATTTCAGAGAAAATGTATTTCCAATATTATGTCAGTCAAGTGTCCTTGTTTGGGTTTCTACCAGCCGTGTTTGCAACTGATATTTATTTAGTTGTGAGAGCTGTGTGAAACAAATTAAAAAATGAGAGCATGGAAGTGATCTGCATTGAAGAAATGCGAAAGCATGTGCGTTGGCTGCTCTTTAGCAGCCCTTAAGGTGACTTTACTCGGCACTTTTGAGTGTCATGATCCAGCCCTTTTGAGTGTCATGGCTTAGTAATTCTGATTGTCATGACTCAGTAATTTCGAGTGTCAAAGCTTAGTACTTTTGAATGCCACAACCGGGACTTTTGTACCACGACTATACACTAGCCATGGTCATGACTGGCTTACAAAAGTAATGAACTCCATAGTCATGCACATTGGATCTCCGATCTGACTGACTCACAACAAGGGACTGACTGACATAACATAACATGACTAAGCATGACATTTATGTACCGCTTGCCATTTCATACACATCCATGACTACCAGCTTCGTCTTAATGTAATGTCACATAACATGTTACATTTTGTTTCCATGTTTTGCTTCCACGTTTTGTGGGCAGGCTTTCGTAAACATAGCTTCTTGTTCGTGCAGCATCAACCAGACGTGGGTTGCCTTTGAGGACCCGTGGTCGATCTCCCGGAAGGCGCAAGAGGCGATGAAGCTGATGCGCGAGACCATGGGAAACGTGCCTGTCGATCAGGCCTTCTGTGTGGGCGTCTGGGATCTCGACCTGGATGACTACAGAGGCAGTTGCTCCAAGAGGAAGTGGCCACTGCTCGAATCGCTGGCCTCAGCCATGCCTTGACCGCCATGTGCAGATTATGTATATGGCCACCTTCTAGGCAGACCAGCTAATGGATTGTCTCAGAGTTCGCTTTCTGTTTTAAAAACCTTATATTTGTAGCCTATTCAAACTTACCCTGCTTTATGCTATGAGTGTCATCGAAAAAGCAAATCGCCTTAGTACGTTCATTTGCGTTCTCTCCAAAAATATTAATTTAGCAAGGGGCGCACTAACGAGACCAGCATTTTGTACTGCTCTCCAGTTACTTTCATAAGAAGTGCTTAATGATTAGGAATTTGAGAATATTTTCACCAAAAGTTCAAATACATCACCCAGAGTGCATTTTCACTTTTCTTTTCCTAGTATGTGATCAAGGTGTGTGTTTAGTAAAGGCCACCGGGCTTGATACACTTGTCATAATCGAAGAGCGCTTATTGAGTACTTCGAAGAATAAGGAAGGCTGCGGTTGGTTAATAATTGCGTAAAAGCTTTGTGAGAAGACTAGTACTATGACTATTCTCGCTCGTTTTACTGTGTTGTCTCTGAAAATTTCTCGTTCGGAGTATCTATTCTGGTTTGGGGGTATAATATTTATTATTGGAATTGTTATTGAGTTATTTCTAGCTACTCGGCGTTGTTTGAGCGAACCAGTTGCACTGTGCTTATTTTAAAGTACTCTGAAGGGCAAACGGCACATATTTAGTATAGCGTGTTTTAAATATAACTTGAAAGTAGCTCTGTATGAAAGGATTTTGAAAATGTGCTTAGTATTAACGCGGTCACCACTGTTTTATTTAAAATCATAGCGACTGCGCAATAAAACTTATACTCCTGTGGTGGATCCTCTGCCTTCATTTATTCCTGTCTTACTTGATATGTGCGCCTTTTGCAGTATTAAATATAACCAAATCTGCCCTCTCAACTTCTACCTGATACCCCTGTTTACTCATACGCAGAAAGGTAGGCAGGCGGCTGGTAAGGTTACTAATCTTACAACCCATAGCATCAAAGACGTTGGCGAAAACTAAAAAAAAAATGGACTTTATTATACGAATGCTTCTAATAAATTGAGGGTATTAGCAACTTTGGAATAGATAAACTGATGCTGCTGTTGCTCCCACAGAGCTGAAAGGAACGCTTACTCTATTTCAATGCCAGCCATTTTCCTCGGTTCGTTAGGCAGGCTTTTATACATTGCAGGTATTTCAAGTGATATTTCGAAAATTGCAAGAAAGAGTGCTTACGTCAAAGTGTGAGCTGCAGTTTTTGAAGTCTCGGAGTGGTGCTTGCTCAGCTCGGAATCGTCAATAATTATTGTGGCATTTGCTAGCTAACCAGTGGTTTTCGTTCGACCAGTGAGGAGCTCATTTTCAGAAAGATCTCAATCGCACGTGAGCAACATTCTTGTGTCTAGCGCCTATGTCGGCGGTCGGTGGACTAAACACTACCGCGTGCCAATGTCAATTGACGTATTGATGGTGACTCCACAAGAAGGCTGCGTCGTTAACAGACAGCTTCAGCACGCCGGAACATGCCTTTTGTACCAACGAATACGGGCGCCATTAAAATCCGCGAAGCGATATCGAAAATGCGCCGGGATGATGAGTTATGTAATACATCCGTCGCTGCAAGGGTAGCCGACCTCCTCGGCTGTGATTTATACAGTGAAATAGGTAGTAGTCCCAATTATTATACGCTAGGAGTAGAGCTTCCTGTCACTCATTTAACGTTTGTGAGTCGTCGGAATTCTCCAGCCCCGGGCAGCAGTGACTCTCGTATGACACGCTCGTTTCTGTGTCTCCGGTTTATGTTACGTCACCACACTACGTCGTGTCCAAATTGGCTGGAGCTACCAGTTATAACGTGCACTTTTTTGACGGGAATGGAACCAACAGTAACAGCTGCTTTTCGACTCAGACACTTTACTCCTAGGCCATTTGGATACGTACGCGCGGCTTGTTTAAAGTGGGACGCTATGAGGTATGCTAATTAGGAAGTGCGACACGAACTATTTTATAATAATGTCATATACTTTATTCACGTATATAAACAATTCATAACTGGTATCTGCACCAAGAGCAGTAACCGAATTGAAGAATATTCATGCTTATTAGCTACCCTACTAAATTTTGTTCACCGCGCACTGTGCTCGTGTTTGCACCGGCTCAGCCTTTTCCGAACGCCAGAGGGCATTGTGTTTGGTGCCATACGAGGTACTGACATCTGTTCTAAAGTGCGAACGGATGCAGATTACACTCTCTCACCTTTTAGAAAATTGTCGCTGCCACTATGTACTAAGCGGAACAAAAAGAGCATAGTGTAAAATCTCGTTACCATATATTCAAGGAATGACAGGAAATGGCCCATACCCTATTAAGAGGGTGAACGTGCTTACGAATTTAAGCACTCTAATTAGAATGCGTTTAGTGCCAAGGATAGGAAGGTGATTGTCTTCGTTTATTATATTGCATTCTCAAGACCAGCATAGCCTTCTGTGCTTCCTTAGAGGCTATAGGTCTTACCCTAAAAATTAAAACCACTGTGAAGAGAAGTCCTGCGAAGTGCATGGCGCAAGTTCCCGAGTTTTGTCTTTTAAATTATAGATATTCAATGCATACAGCTTCATATTGAAACTAAAAGACGAACAGAATGAATTGCCAAGAGAACAACAAAACGTTATTAGCTGGAGAAGAAAAGATACACATAGGACCAATAAAATGCGTTATCACCTCCACGCAGGGTCTCTGTACCATCAAATTGATAGTGTGCGTCTTCCTTTGCACTATTTCTACATATATCAGGGTGTGATCTGCCACGGGGTTCGTGTTCGTTGCGAGGAGCAACATTTGCCAGGCTAACAGGTGCAGTACCACTGAATGTGAAGGGCATCATATTAGACTTTGTAATTCGATTAAAGAGCTCTGCTACTAGTATTTGTTATCAAAGGCAGAAGCAAAAACCGTGAGCCTAACTATCTGCTTTATTTACCTATCTTGTAACGTTATGTTTATTGCGCAGAAAGCAGCCATCCCATTGGTAAATGTCTTTTTGTGCTCAAGGCTGAAATGATAGCGATAACATAAAATTTGCTTTAGGCTTTACCGACATTACCTGCTGCTCGGCTTGGCTTCTTATTTACTCTGCTTCCCTCTTATGATACTCTACGTTTCATGTCAGGCTGTGGTGCGAGTTTTGTGGAGTATGCATGGCATCTTTATTAGGTTTGCTATTAAACTTCTTCAGTATCACTTATTTAGCGCACCGTACTCAAGGAATTCGCAGCCATGGGCTGTCGTGTCTTTTAGCAAGCCTGTATTTCCTTGCAAACTTCTTTTCCGAGAGAACCTTGAGCACGTTGGCTGGTTTATTGGTTATGATTCCGTCGATTCCCTTCCTAAGGAGAAAAAGGAAACAAACATCAGCATTCATTGTGCTCCGCTTATGACCCTCATGTGGGACCCCAGAACTCCCTGAGAAGAGTTTAGAGGCTTTTAATTATTTGTCACTAACCACTGACAATTGAAAAGACCTGCACCGTTATTATTTAAGAATGCTCGAATCATTGTTTGGCGATTACAATGTAGCATATTGCTTGTTATCAATTGCAATATATTTTACTTTCCCGCTTGCAATTTCTGCAGGCCGTAATATAAGTTCGCTTCATGCACACTAAAATTCAGTGACAAACTCCTGATAACAGCACTGAATAGTAACGACACTGCTTTCAGCAAGATTAGGGCGTCTCCAAGCTACTATGCCTTCCCATCACTGTCCCATAAAAAGTTGGCATCGGAGATGGCACACATTTGCTGTCTGCCACATAGCAGGTGGTAAGAGCAACTGCAGTTTTTCAAACATGGCATGCGCGGCAAAGCCAGCTGCGTTAGGTCATGCCGTGGTTAGCATGGTTGAGGCTGAATAGAATGAATCTCCCTCTCCTCTCTATGGTTGAGAATGAAGAGATATGAAAGTGGCTGTTGCGGGAAGGCGAAATGTTCTAATAAACTTAAACCATATACTTTCTGTGAGTATTTCGTGCACATTGTAAGGGTGTTATGTTATCTAATAATAATAATAATAATAATAATAATAATAATAATAATAATAATA
>JAJIZL010034310.1:0-14547 GCA_023969395.1 Amblyomma maculatum
TGTACAAGCAGGTTTAATGGCACTTTGAGAAAACGTATTTACATGAAAAAGAAGGGCATATCAGCAAAATGGCAAGCGTTAAGAGTTCATAGCGAGAAGCGTCTGGATGAGGCGTTTACCCAGAGCTCAGAGCCTCCTTTCGTGCTCTGCAACGTCCTTAAAACCCCCTATGTCCAGCCCCTCTCCGAAGATGCTGACCAACCAGTTCCAGGGACGCCCCTCAGATATCGGCATCCAATCGAACACATCACTGCACTGATGGTCTGATGCATTGACTGGTCCGGTATTGTTTCGTTGGGCGTGGTCGCTTGTTGGCGGGTAGAGCTTGGGGAACGGCGAGGATGTACATTTCTATTCTTATGCAAAGTTCCGATATTGTGGTTCCGGCAAGTGGATTTCCTTCTCCGAAACCCAAGTGCACGTGCGCGCCACATACTGCTCCCAGCATTGTCCCTTTCCGGCAATTGCAAATCTTTCCTGCATTCCCGGGAATTCCTCTAATGGCCGTATTCGTCATGTTCCTTTCTTGTCCTGTACGTCAGCGGACGTGCCACTCTGTCGTCTCCTTTGGACAATAGGCATTCCTCGCTTGACAATAGCGCTTCTCCACAGGTAGGGTGAACAACTGAACAAAAGCACATCCGGCTATTTCTCACAGGGCGAGGTTTGTTTGTATTTTTCTTGACGTTCCCTTGACAGGACCAATTTGGCATTTGTAGGGTCTTGACAAAGCAAAGCAGGTTCACACAAAACGATTCATGGAAGCAGGCTCACTTAGAGCCCTTGCACCAACAGCACATATCCACAGCACATATCCATGCCCACAGGCGAACAATAGTGCGCGCAAGTGCGGACCATGCACGGTCATAACAGCCTCCTCCCCCGCAGAAGAGTCACGGAGGGCAGCAGTCGCAGCTGCTGCATGAAGAGACGACTTAATGGCCTGCACATGAACGCTTGAAGCTCGCTGTTGCTTGTCGCGTTGTCTTGATTGTCGTAGGCCAAATTGCTTGAGCTGTCTCTGAAACTCAACCACATGTCTAAGGAAGCACTCGGCTCAAGTCTGAAGAGACCAGGTGAAAAGAAAACTGCCATCGTTGTCCGAGAAAAGCCCATACTCAAGACGTTCAGGACCCACGTATGCCTAGAAATCCAAACGTGCTGCTTTATATAGTCACACATATACAAGCGCACGAAAAAAAAAAGAACCTGAGTATCAATTTGGATACATGGTGAGGAGCACCTCAGACCGCTTAGAAACAGCGGCTAAGCGCGTCCGCATTCCCATTAAACTTCCCCTTTTTGTATGTTATTTCAAAATTGTACTGCTGTAAAATCAAGCTCCAGCTCAGAAGGCGACTGTTCTTCGATGTCGCAGTTTGCAGCCAAGCCAGGGGACAATGGTCCGTCTCTACAGTGAATTTGGCCCCTCCAAGATAGCACTGCAAGTTTTGAATGGCCCATACAATGCAAGCGCACTCTTTCTCTGACGCGCAATAAGCCCTCTCTCTAGAACTCAGTTTTCTGCTCAGGTAGAGCACGGGGTGCTCATTACCGTCGTCATCTCTCTGGCAGAGCACAGCACCTAGCCCTCGATCACTTGCATCACACTGGACCGTGAATTCTCGGTCATAGTTTGGAGCTCGCAATACCGGACGGCTAATCAGCACAGCCTTCAGGTTTACGAAGGAGGCTTCCTTTTGTTCGTCCCAGACTACATTTGTCGGTTCTGTCCTGCGGAGAGCGTCGGTCAGAGGGCTAGCCAAAGCTGAATAGTTAGGGATGCAGTGATTGTAGTATCCCGTCAGCTCAATATCGTGCTCAGTCAAATCAGTCCTGCCTGGCCTGTCCACGAAGCAGGCCTCAAATTCTGTTATTATCTCGCCCAGATCGGACAGCTGGGATTTCTTTAGTTCTCCTCACTGCTCCGTCTTTTTGAGAAGCTCCTGAGTATTGCTTTCTTTTCCGCTGAGGCAAATCAAGTTGTCCCCCAACTCCTCGGGAAGGTTTAACGTTAGATTTACCACGGCTTCCCTCTGCACATAAGGCTTCATAAGACTGCAATGATAAATGCGCACTTCTTTACGCCTACCGAGGAATTTCACTGCGTAGTTAGTGTTAGAAAGCTTTGCAACGACTTCAGCAGGTCCTTCCCACTGTACTTCGAGCTTATTCTGCCTTGAACCTCTCAGCAACATCACCTGGTCCCCGATACGACACGTCCTTTGACGGGCTGACTTATCATAGTACACTTTGGAACGAGCCTGGGCTGACTTCATGCTGGCCTCAACGAGTTCCTTAGTGTTATGTAAGCGATTCAAGAGGTTCAGAATGAATTCTACTACTGTTGGGTCTTATCCGCGCCCCTCCCAGGCTTCGCTCACCATTCGCAAAGGTGAGCGCAGTGACCTTCCGTACACCAACTCGGCTGGGCTAAATCCAGTCGATTCGTGCGGCACTGACCGCAAAGCGAAAAGTGCTGCAGGCAGGCAGGTATCCCATCCGCGCTTGTTTTCATAGCACAGTCCCCTCAGGACTCGTTTGAGAACAGAATGCTATATTTCTACGCTGTTGCTCTGCGGATGGTGGATCGAGCTATGCACTACCTAAATGCGGCATCGCTCGAGAAATGAGGTGGTGAGGACACTTTTGAAAACGCTACCCTGATCACTTTGGACCTCGGAAGAGAATCCAACTCGTGCAAACACTGACAGAAGCGAATCCACTACACTCTCGGACGTCACCTCGCGCAGCGGAACAGCTTCTGGAAACTTTGTGGCTGGGCATAACATAGTGAGGATATAACGGTACCCTGACTTTGTCACAGGAAGTGGCCCAGCTACATCTATTACTAACCGGTGAAACAGCTCGGTAATTATTGGTACTAACACCATCGGAGCTTTCCACTTATCTTGCGCCTTTCCAACCCGCTGGCACGTGTTGCATGACCATACAAAATTTTCCGTGTCCTTAAAACATCCAGGCCAATAGTATTCTTGCAACAGCCTCTGCTTTGTTTTCCTTATTCCAAGGTGACATGACCACGAGCTGCCATGGGAAAGTCGCAGTAAGTCTTCGTGGTACTTTTGGGGAACGACTATTTGGTCCCGCTCTACTCCGCGCTTATCCTTGAATAAGCGATACAGCACTCCCTTTCTCATCTCGAAATAAATATTCTTTGCTGTCTTAGTGGCGCGTTGGCGCGGTGGCGCTCCCTTATCTCCTGTATCTTGGGATCATTGGCTTGCTCCATAAATAAGTCTTCTAGGGTTCCACTTAAAAGTCTCGTGAGATTACTAGACACTGGCGGCAAAAGGTTACTCTCAAGAACGTCCTCATTCCGCGTCTCATCAAGTTCACTTTCAAGTTGACTTATCTGAGATGCCATCGCTCTCAAAGTTTTCTGAACCGCTATCTTCCGCATCGACCACTGTTTTAACTGCCGTTTTCTCCGCTGTGGATTTTTCTGGAATGAGCAGTGTAGCTAGTACGCGCGCCTTTGAACGTGTTAAGGCTTGCACAACTCTGTCTCCGAAAAGGATGCCCCTCTTTCGCAGTAGCAAGTCCGATTTGTTGGAAAACAAATACGGATAGCACTTAGGAAGCTTTCCTGAAACGGCAGCCTCGGTTGTTAACTCGCCGAAAGGGCCCTCGATGACCACGTTCGCGATTGGCAAGCACACACTCTGTTCCTCCACTACCTGACGGATCCATGCGCACTGTCCTGTATAGTCGGAAGGCGACACATACGCCGGATGGACAACATCCATCGTTCCGGCCGAATCGCGCAGTACCTTGCAAGGCTTCCCGTTGACTACTAGGTCATGCAGGTAGGGTTCCAAAAGCTGCATATTTTCATCGCAGTCACTGACATACGAGAAAGCAATCTTTTCTTTCCGGCAGTTGACGGCAATGTGACCCTGCTCATTACACCTAAAGCATGTGAGCGGCTTCCTAGCCTCAAGCTTATTCTTTGTGTTCTGCGCGTTGGTCACTTCCCCACTTTTCTCACTGCCGTCCTTTCTAGGGAGTTTGCCTGAAGAAGCCTTCCTTTCTTCGTGTCCAACTCTAGCAAAGTGCCTTTCCTGACGGTTATTCACACCCAACTTGGGATTGCGGGGCCTATCCACTGCTGGGTTGCTGAATTGTCGGCGCGAAGCGTACTCGTCAATGAGTTCGGCAGCTTCAGTTGCCGACTTAATGCCGCCTCGGTCCTGTAACCAATTTCTTTCTTTTTCTGGGAGGCAGTTATAAAACTGCTCCAAAAGAATTCGCTCGACTACAGCGTCCCTATCACTGTAGGAATCTGTGCTCTTTAGCCACTCGCCCAAATTGACTCTTAAATTGTACAGGAATTCAGGGTAACTCTCGTCCCTGGACTTAGTAGCGTTCCGAAAACGTTGTCTGAACGCCTCGGCGCTAAGCCTATACTTTCTCAGAAGGCAAGCTTTGACCTTCTCGTAGTTGTCCGCGTCCTCCTTGCTTAGCCGCGCGACAACCTCCGCTGCCTCGCAGGGCAGAACCGTCAATAATCTCTGAGACCAAGTGTCTCTCTGGAAGGACAGTTTTTCGCAGGTTCGCTCAAAGTTAGCCAGATACAGACCGATATCCCCTGATATCACAAATGGCTGCATGTACTTTGACATCGTGAAATCTGCCTCCTTGTTGAGAAGAGGTACCGCTAGCTGGGGACAATTGCCCGACCTCTTGCTCAACTCTAGTTCTAATTTCCTTAGCTCAATTTCTTGCTCCAGCCTTTTTGCTTCTCGCTCAATATCACGCCTCTTTTCCTCTTTTTCCCTCTCAAGTTCACGTTCACGCCTCTTTTCCTCTTTTTCCCGCTCTTTCTGCTGTCTGAGTTGCTCCTCCTTTTTTTATCCGATGAGGTTCCATGCTTCACTGAGCTCCTCATCATCGGTTCCCAAATCAGTGATTGCCTTTAAAATCAAGGGTTTTCATGCCAAACCACTTGTATCAATTCCCAATTCCTCACACAATAGCTACAGTTCCGGTTCCTGCAGCTTTTGTAGGTCCACGATCGCTCCGAGTGTCGGCTACTTCCAAAACAACTGTGCCAACTACCAAACCTAAAGGCGTTTCAACACTCTTTACCAGTTCTAAAATCTAACCCTGTTCTAGAACCTGGTCCACATCAGAAGAAAAGCCAAGCACTCACTCACACATGCGATCGATGTTCCGAGCTGCTTTCTTGTCGGCCGATTGTTCCTCCTGCTTGTTGCTTGAGATGCCACCTCCGATCACCAGATGTTGTGGCTTGCAGCTTCAGATGCCACCTACGATCACCAGATGTTGTGGCTTGTAGATTCTGATCCACCTCCAATCACCAGATGTTGTGGCTTGTAGATTCAGATCCCACCGCTGGTCACCAGTTGTCGTGACGCTGGGACTAAGTCGACCCGGCCTTCACTTGGTAGCGTGCAGAGACGACTCCGGGTTCTTGAAGGATTGAATATTCGAAGTTGGTAAAATATGTACAAGCAGGTTTAATGGCACTTTGAGAAAACGTATTTACATGAAGAAGAAGGGTATATCAGCAAAATGGCAAGCGTTAAGAGTTCATAGCGAGAAGCGTCTGGATGAGCCGTTTACCCAGGGCTCAAAGCCTCCTTTCGTGCTCTGCAACGTCCTTAAAACCCCCTATGTCCAGCCCCTCTCTGAAGATGCTGACCAACCAGTTCCAGGGCACGCGCCTCAGATATCGGCATCCAATCGAACACATCACTGCACTGATGGTCTGATGCACTGACTGGTCCGGTATTGTTTCGTTGGGCGTGGTCGCTTGTTGGCGGCTTGAGCGTGGGGAACGGCGAGGAGGTAGATTTCTATTCTTATGCAGAGTTCCGATATTGTGGTTCCGGCAAGTGGATTTCCTTCTCAGAAACCCAAGTGCACGTGCGCGCCACATACTGCTCCCAGCATTGTCCCTTTCCGGCAATTGCAAATCTTTCCTGCATTCCCGGGAATTCCTCTAATGGCCGTATTCGTCATGCTCCTTTCTTGTCCTGTACGTCAGCGGACGTGTCACTCTGTCGTCTCCTTTGGACAATAGGTATTCCTCACTTGACAATAGCGCTTCTCGACGGGAAGGGTGAACAATTGAACAAAAGCACATCCGGCTATTTCTCACAGGGCAACGTTTCTTTGTATTTTTCTTGATGTTCCCTTGACAGGGCCAATTTGGCATTTGCAGGGTCTCGACAAAGCAAAGCAGGTTCACACAAAAAGATTCATGGAAACAGGCTCACTTAGAGCCCTTGCACCAACAGCACATATCCACAGAACACATCCATGCCCACAGGCGAACAATAGTGCGCGCAAGTGCGGACCATGCACGGTCATAACAATGCCATCAGAAGCTGATGTTTAAGGCGCACATATATCGGTTAAAGGCGGATACATTTCTTCAGAGGTTTCAGTTATCTCGACAGGACTGACTTTCGCATGATCCGTGATAAGGGAGCAAAGAACACCTGGCCTCAAGACGCATAACCATAACGGATGCAAAGAAAAACCTTACTGCCGCGACACGCAGGGTTGTACGCTGCAGCTTCAGCATGATTCCCTGCAAGTATCACTTGAAAAGTAGCTACCCATAAAGAGTTAAAAATTGGCTGAAGGCAAGAAGCACAGGCGCTGAATATGCGAAAGAAAAGAAAAAGGAGTAACTGACCTCACTTTTCTCACAGAAAAGAGTTTAATCCCGAAAAAAAAAGAAACATACTTGGGGATCCTGCAACCGACTGCTTTATTTAGGTTTTGCGAAATGCAAGGATCCGTTCAAGTTTTCAGACTGTCCCTCTTTGATTTTTGCACTGAACAACCCTGACTACTTTCCTGGGCAACGTGGGCTGCCCAGGCATGCTCGCCCTCCCATCCAATGGACTTCCGTATCAGTCGTTGTCGGGAAAAGGAATTGGACGCAAGTATCGCAAGCTTAAAAGAAAGAGAATGTTGGCGGGCAGTCCCCTGCTAAGATTGTTTAGTAAATCTAGAACGATAAGAGCTAGGACTCCACGATGGCTACAGTGCAACAGTACCCTCCATGCAGGTCACTTAACAAAAAAATTAAGGGGCAGTTTAGCTTCGCTAAGCACGGACATCCATGAAGAAGTATTTAATACACGTTTACCCAAATATTGCTTCGCTTAGATTTGATTTTCCGTTTATGGCGATGGTTAGCTAAATATTAAAATGTGCTTTAGACATTTATTTGGATGAAAGAGATCTAATTAGAGTCTTTAGTGCTACTTTGTGAAGGGACGTAAAGGCGATGACACGTGAACCACACTACAAAGTGAGAGAGTTGTAGCTTAACACCTGTGGAAATCGGGTACTGAGATTGTCTGTTGTGTCGCATAGCTGCACTGGTGGGTTCTGTATGTCGCGATAGTCTTTACGGAATGTTGTTATAACCGTTTTTTCTTACTGAGAGATGTCAATGGTTATTTTTTTTTACTTAGCGTCTGTCAATTACGCTTGGCAAGAGCATTGTTGGAACGTTTGGTTGTTTCGTGAAATTGTCTAAGCCGCAAGATTTGTATGTACTCCAATCCTCGATTGAATATTTAACCAGTGCTACCAGAGACATTGTCTTGCTAAGCAACTCTGGGGAGAACTGCAAATAATAATTGACGACCTAGACAAGAAAAGTAGAAAGGTAGGCTTGAAAATCATTACGCAGAATACTAAGTTAATGCTCAACAGCCTCGGGAAGGAGCAGCAGTTTACATTAGGTAGCGAAGTACTGGAAGTAGTAGGCGAATATGTCTACTTAGGACACGTAGTAACCGCAGATCCGGACCACGAAAAAGAAATAACAAGAAGATTAAGATTGGAATGGAGCGCATTTGGCAAGCACTCACAGATTATGACTAGCAGCTTACCGGTATCGCTCAAGAGGAAAGTATACAACAGTTGCAACTTACCTGTACTCACCTATGGGGCTGAAACGTGGAGGCTAACCAAGAGGGTTCTACTTAAGTTGAGGACAGCCCAGAGGGCTATGGAACGAAAAATGGTAGGGGTAACATTAAGAGATAGGAAGCGTACAGAGTGGGTCAGAGAAATAACTCAAGTTACCGACATTCTAGTGGAAATTAAGAAGAAATGGGCATGAGCAGGACATGTAGTGCAAAGAGAGGATAACCGATGGTCGCTTAGGGTAACAAACTGGATTCCAAGGGAAGGAAAGCGTAGCAGGGGGCGGCAGAAAGTTACGTGGGCGGATGAGGTCAAGAGGCGCGGGGGGGGGGGGGGGGGTGAAGTGGATGCAGCTAGCACAGAACCGGGCTAATTGGAGAAATATGGGAGAGGCCTTCGCCCTGCAGGGGGTATAGTAATGCTGCTGCTGATGATGATGATGACCAGAGACTGGCGTTAAAGACATTTTGTCGAAGTATCCTTGCCTGTTCCTGTATACTTGTAAATATACTCTTCTGGGCAGGGACAAAATATATTGAAACGTGTAAATATGTAAGACGAATGCCTGTGCACAGCCTTCTGGGTAGACTTTTCCTAAATTGCTTGTAGGGGATCTGCCCTTGAGGACATTGATGGCGTAAAAGAAAATCTTCGTACCAGAGGTGTCAGCTGTATTTTATGTACAAAGGCAGTGAAAGTTGAGCATGTATTTACAGATTGTTAGGATCGAGTTTCCTTTGGAGTGTCTTAGAGCGAACTTTGCCTAAGGATTTCCCGTTTGACTGACTTGGAATTCCAATTTATTCAGTAGAGAATAGTGATGGTGTTCCGTATGGTATGCTAACGCTACCGGGTTTGCATGCCATATGGAAAAAGCGAATGGCTGTTCGCCATTTGGTCATGCAAGAGATATCCGAGAATATTTTGGAGATTCTGTTCGGCAAATACTACATGTTCTGAAAACTCAGTCATGTGTGCCTGAGTTATCAGTCTATTGGAAAAAGTGGCAAGCTTACGCATCTTATAATCAGAGGAATTGCCTATACATCGGCTAGCAGCGACGATTCAGTTAGTCTATATTGTGCTTTGTGAAATAAAGAAATAAAATATATCCTTGATTAGCCCATATATTTTCGTTGTTCATTTGATTTACCACACTACCAGAAGCCCATTCTGCCGGAAAAACACCCCCCCCCCCAGCCCCCTCCGTTTTCTTATCTTGCGGCACGTATCACGCGACAGCCTGAATTGTCTCAATACCACCCGCAATAGCAATATGAGCTTTAGACCATTGATCTCAAAGCAATTAGGCCGCAGATATGGGAACTGTTAATCTCGAAACACTGTAATAACGCATAAGCACAAGCTGACTTATTGAAACTAGAGTTGATGACTGCTGTTTCTTTATCATATTTCTGAAAGCGAAAATAATTATACATAAAACCGATCAGGTTCGTTTTGCGAAAAAAAAATTTTTTTTCGCACTTAATGGCCACGTTTATATTGAAATGCATATTGAAATTCCCACATGTTGAAATGCCAGAAGCATTAACATTTTCAGGCACGACGCTAAATGCGCAAACATTTTCTGGCCAGTAAACTCATATTTAAGTGTTCTCGATTTGTTCTACTGTGAATTTTGCCACACGTAATTTAATTTATTCTCAGTACGTTTTCCTTAAGTGCATTTTGCAGTGAATTTCTTTGGCCATATGCTGATAATTCTTAGCGCGAGCACGCGCCTCAGGGTACATGACCCACGAGCTCGCAGAAGACGACGACAAAACCTCGCGTGCAGGGCGGAAGGCGAACGTCCTGGAATGTGCCATAAGTTATTTGGACAACAACAACAACAACAACAATGGCTCCGAACGGTGGCTGAAGGCGGCTGGACAGTGCTGAGTCCCAGCGACGCAGCATGGAGCACCATTGCGACGGCCTCTAGCGTCCCCACTGAACAGTCTTCGTGTGTCCCAGGTAACGCGGCTGCCTTCAGTGAAGCTATAGCTTGTCGCACTGTTTATTTGCAGCATAAATGGATCGCGGGGCTGTGTTAACGATGAGTTAGTGACGAAGGGGGCACCGGCAGTGGTGCACGCCGCACTCTTGACTTACGTTATAAGAAATGCTCTGGCTCGAATTTTACATTTCTGCCGTGTGCTATATCAAGGTGTCCAACTTTAAAATTTTGGGTTATTGACAAGTCATCGAGTGTGGAACTACACCACGGGCGTATCAGCCTTTCTACCAATAGATTTCGCCGCCAGTTCCAAAATGAAGCAGTCGGGAGTAAATGGCATTCAGAGCGCTTTGAGTACATTTCGCTACTCTTCCAAATTTTGAGTACAGGAAGACAGGTGTGTCCTCCTTATTCAACTGGAGGCGTTACATTTGACGTGCCCGCCTGCCAGACAAGAGTGCTTTTCAAATTTTATTTCAATATGTGCTTATACAGTTGTGTTCACAAAAAGTCGCAAACCCCTGACGAACTACAGACAATAAGATTTTAACTGGCTAGACATAACCACGAGTGCTATGGACAGTAATCGGTGCATTCCAATAACATATGGTTCGCTGAGGCTTCAATAAGGGGCCTCAAGTAACGTTTTTTGGTTCTGAAACAAGCCATCGCTACTAGTCTGAGAATCTCTCCCATTTCCGTCGCCCTTTTAATTTATCCCGCCACTCCGATGCCTTAACATGCTGCATATTAGTCATTATTTCTCGCCATAAAATTATCTTGACCATTTTTTGTTTGGTGGGGGTGGTAAAAACGTTTATTTGAAGTAGCGGTGCACACCCCGAGGGGAATTCACATACTAGGGGGTATCCCTAGTCCGGCACCCCATTGGTCGAAGCCGCCGTCCTGGCTCTCTGGACTACTGCCTTTCGGGCTTGAAGGTCTGAGCAGCCAAGCAGGGCCACCTCCCAGCTGTCTTGTGTAGAGTCAGGGTATTAAATCAAGGCAACTTCGCCAAACAAAAAAGGTCCCGTGCTCCTGCAACTTTTTTTGTTTGGTGAAGTTGTCTTGAATGAATAATTTTCAGCTTTCAGAGATTGAAGGCAGACTGCACTTCGTTGCTATCTCTTCGCTGGAGAGAGAAACCCATTAGTGCATTTCAATCGCAAAAATCTTGCCAAGGTCAGGGTATTCCTATAGATAATGCGTGGCTAAAGGCCTTCAACTTCCTATTATACCGTCTGCAAACTTCAGTCCTATAATGAAGTTCCTCTGTGTTCCAACCATCCATAATTTAGCATACTATAAGCATCCCAAGCTGCCAACCACTGGCTTTGAATGATATATAGGGAGGTAAATGAGTCTGCCTCAAGTAACAGTGAAAGAAAGCTACACTGCTTCACGCACTCTCGGCCGCGCAATTCATTTCGGTATCCGTATTTTGGCCGGTGTTGCACACCGAGTGTGAGCAAGCATCCGTGGGGCTCCCCGAGATCCGGCGTCGAGGCCTCGGAGCATGAAGAATCGCCCTCCTAGCCCCTGCCACGTCATCCATGACTACGTGAGCACAAGCGAGCGTAGCAGCCAGCCGCACTCCGAGGAGGCTTTCGAGCCTGCAGTCGCCGCTGTCGAGCCGCCCCTGGTAGCAGCGTGGATTCTACTTGCTGTGTCACCTTAACCGTGAGTTTGTCCGCATCTTTGACAATTTCTGCTAAAGCAGGAGCCGCATTGCTTCCCCTTCCTTCCCCATAAAAAGAAAATAAACAAACAATTCAGCCGAGATACTTAAAAACGGTTACGTGTATGAATGCCAAGGCTCTCTTGGGCAATGCGTTGCCGCGATGGCCGCTCCCATCGCTACTTTTGCGGCGCGCGCCAACACACGACTGGTAATGCACTTTCTGCGTACTCATGCGTACTCATGTGATAAAGGCGGGGCGTGCAATTGGAGGTACTGTACATATGTCCTCGGTTCAAATCCATATCGCGAACCAGCCTCTAACTTAACTAGCAGGTGCAAGGTAAATGGCGAACGAAATGATACGACACCACCTGGAAAGCTGCACGAAGAACAGTTGCAAATGCTGCGCCAAAGGCGACAAGGAGATGGTGGTGGGGTCTTCCACAGGGGTATCATCTGTTATGCATACCGTCGTCTTGCAAACCGTCTCGGTGCTAGACAATGGCTGTTGCGACACCATCTTTATAAGTACCATTGACTGTTAAGAATACCAAGCCAAATGCATTTGCGAGTATTGGGACTAGAAAAGCCTTCCCCTCACAAGCATGCGCAGAACTCCTCAAGGCAACTAGCCTCCGGGTTGTATCGCCTCCTATTACCATGACTCTTCCACCTTCGCCGTGACTTCGCTTTGGGAGCAGTCATTGTATAGGCTGATAAAACAAGCTCTGCTTCCCGCTAATCATGGTGAAAAGTGCGAATACCAATTTGTGACCACGACATCTGTACCTAGATATAGACAAATGGTTCTCGCTGTAGCTTCTAGCGTTCATCGTGCCTGCCTCCGTGGACTTAGGGTGTTATGACACTCGAGGAATATTCTCGGCGAATGTTCGAGCAAAAAGAGCTACGTGCCACACTTATCGAAAGAACACGTGGCTTTAGGGAAGCGAACAGCTGGCGGGGTTCGGCGTCAGTGAACAAAAGAGAAAGTGTTTTTTGTTTGCCGTTTTCATACGAAACAAAACTCACAGCAGTGCACCGAAGTCCTTCTCAAAATGGGTGTAGTTTAATGAACGTGCGAAAACTAAAATAAACCTTCTTCAAGGAATCGTCCTCGCAAGAAATATGGGGCTCCGCAGTTTCTTAAATATTTCCTGGTATTTGCTTTTAAGAAAAATGGAGTTGTCAATAGAAATGAAACATGGAGCGGAAGCAGTAATAGCTCCTTTTTATAATAGGCATATGTTTTTCCCACTAAAAAAAATGTTTGCTCTTTTTGAGGAATAAATCAACACATGGAGGGCGAACTTATTGCAGCAGAGTATAAAACTTCTCGGAGGCGCAATGCATAGCTAGTCACTTGTTTCGGGCCGTTGTCATGGCCTGCGGCGTTAGTGAATAAGCACTTTATTGTGCATCGGTAAGGGGCTGCTTTCTCTTCCAGCGTTTTTAATGGTCCAGAAACTCTGCACAATACACATTTTCAGCGAAAGCAAATTTTCACCAAAAAGGAGGAAGAAACAGACCTGCTAAAGCCTGCACCAACTGCCAAACAAGGTAGTTATAAAAATACGCAATATCCAAACAAAAAAACGCGCGAGCAAAGGGGTGAAAGCGTGTCGTAGGGATTAGATAAAAAAAAAAAAAAGAAAGAGTGGCGCGAGCCGATAATAAAAAATGGTCGAAGATACGTACAGAAAATATATATTTCTTGATCAGAAGGTGACAGGGATGCCCTACTCAGCCTGGTAGGGCCTCTTTGACAAAATAGGCTTCAATTATTTCTACTGCTATTGTTCTTCTGATCTCTTGTAAATTTTGTTTCCCGAGCTTTGAGGAACTCTTACAGCATTTGCAACGTACAACGACGCGGGTGTCATAGAAACTTTCTCCCAAAAGTCTATGTTGCCTTTTTATTTTGTAAAGCATTGGCCTGTCGGAGCTACTCACGCCCGCAGCTTAGACGCTACGTATGTACGTATGTAGAACGTACGTATGTACAGCCTTCGTCAGAATGTTTGGAGAGCAGAGGGTTTGATTTTAAGCCGCATATTATGACTTCTTTAACAGTCGTGGAAGTCCTAGTCATTGGAGAGAGTAGGACGGAAAATCTTCTCTCCTTCGGCATCCATCGAAACCTGGGAATGCATTATGAGCCTCATAGTATGGCTCAGAAGTAGACCTCCTGGGCTATGATGTTTTGACAAAAGGTGTACGCGTGTACTTATGTACGTATGTATACACGACATCGGCCCTGCACTCCGTAACGGCAGTTTCATAATCTTTGCGAAATTTTACGACTGTTCTTTCTTTGTTGACGATGAATAAGCACGACTGCTTGCAGAGTTAACGTTAACTTTGTACCTGTGAAGAACCGCGTACTCACGTTCTTTACAAATCGTTAATGTAAGAAATGTGAACGAGGAGTTGCTTTTCGTTGTCCCTTCTTCCAGATTCCCCTTCGACATTGGCTTAGGTTTCTTTACATTCTTCTCACACATGATGACAGTCACGGGATCAGGCACTGAGTTAAAAATATTCTTCTCTTTTCCTTCTTTTCTTCAATTTCACCCCCTCTACCGAATAATCTGGACCAAGCACTCTAATTATAGAATTTATTTACAGCTATATACACATTGCAGCACAACTTCACGTTTGTTACGGTGCGGCCTCTCATCACGGCACCCGTAACCAGTCTCTCTTTTTGCCGCATCGCTCGGACTCCTCGGAGCTTCTCTTCCCCTTCTCTGGGTTCTCCCCTTCCGCCGACTTTCCAAGGTTCCGTCTAATTTCCAGAAAACCACTCGCTAGCACGGCTCGGGTGGTTGAGGGAGGATCGGGTGTCCTCTCGGCAGCGACGCTTTTCTAAGGCCGACATCGCTGGCCGTCCGTGAGGCGCCATCCCACAGGCCTCCTCCCAACACACACACACACACACACACACACACACACACACACACAC
>JAJIZL010034311.1:0-24878 GCA_023969395.1 Amblyomma maculatum
GGATGGATGGATGGATGGATGGATGGATGATAGTGGCTCTGCCCTTTGTATCGGACGGCAGCTTGCGCCGCCTAGCCAAAAAAAATTAAAAGAAATATATTTATCTCTTCCCCATTTTTAGCTTCTAATTCGCCCGTATCTGCCCCCTTCCCTTTTTTTCCTCTCTTTATTCTCTTGACTTTTTCCACCAATCCTCTAACCTCTCTTTTGTTATCAGAACGCGTTCCTCATCCATTCGTCCATCTTCCCCAGCAAATCCCAGCGCTCTCTTCAGATCTGCCGCTTTTTCCGCGGGAAGGGCAGGACGAAGTTTTTGGCACCTTAGAACAACATGTTCCGTTGTTTCCTCCTCAGTTCCGCACGCCGCGCATAATATATCTACTTCCTGAAATTTTTTCCTGTACGTTTTTGTTCTGAGGGCCCTTGCCCTAGCCTCAAACAGCAATGAGCTCCCTCGTTAGTTGTCAAATAAACTTTCTTTCTTTATATCCTGTTTTCGAGCTCTATACATACCCAATGCTAATTTTCCTTGCATTCTTTCCTCCCACATTTTCCTTTCTGCCTCCTTTACCTGCTTTTCGATGCTGCTGTTTTGCTGCGGTGTATCTCCAAACTCTAGGTACTTAAATCTGAGCTTTCGGGTTCTGTTAGTCCATTTCGTATTCAGGCTTTTCATGAAGAGGTGCTTGTACATTTTTCGTGCCCACCTTGATTCCTCCATTTCGGTTAGTCTCTGATCATATTTTAGTTTGCTAATTGCCTCTCTAACCTCAAATGATGCCCAGCCCATATCTCCCTGGACTCCTTCATTAGGTGTGTTGCCATGTGCTCCCAATGCCAATCTACCTACCTTTCTCTGTCTGATTTCAAGGCCTGACTGTACTTCTGATTTCATGCACAGGACTGCATTTCCAAAAGTGAGTCCTGGTATCATAACACCCTTCCATACCCCTCTAACAACCTCATACCTGTTATAATTCCAGAGGGCCCTGTGTTTCATAATATCCGAACTCCTTTTCCCTTTGTCTATCGTAATTCTTTCATGTTTTTCTGGGTAATTTTTTCCTTCATTGATCCATATGCCCAGGTATGTATAGCTCTCCACATGTTCAACCTTGGTGCCTTGTATTTCCAGCACGTCCCCCCTTTCATCATTAAATACCATTATTCCTGATTTTTCGCTGCTAAATTGCAGTCCCAGCTTTTCGCCCTCTTCTCCACAGATCTTAAGCAGCTCCTGCAACCCATCCCTCTTATCTGCCAGCAGTACAATGTCATCCGCGTACATCAATCCTGGTAGAACTTGTGTTACTTTCTGTCCTCCCTGCATATAGCTTGCATCGAATCCCATATTACTTTCCTCCAGGCGCCTTTCCATTTGGCTCATGTATATCATGAAAAGCAGCGGTGACAGTGGGCACCGTTGCCTAAGCCCCCTTTTTATTTTTGCTGGTTTTGTTGTTTCCGTCTCCCATACTATCACTGCCTCATTATCTGCATACACTTCTTGTATGAACTGAACCAGGTTTTTATTCAGGCCATATTCCTTCAACTGGTCCCACAGTTTTTTTCTGATCTACACTGTCGTATGCCCCTTTAGTATCTAAAAACGCTATCCATAATGGTCTCTGACTTGCAGCTGCTGTTTCTATACACTGGGTAACCACACATAAATTATCCTCTAGTCTTCTGTCCTTGCGGAAACCATTTTGTAGTTCTCCGAGGATATTCCCTCCTTCTGCCCATTCCTCCATCATTACTTTTACTAACTGCATTGCTACCCTGTATATAACTGATTTAACTGTGATTGGCCGATAGGACTTTAAGTTATCTCTGCTTCCCTTGCCTTTGTATATTAGTCTCATCCTGCTTAATTTCCAATCTTTTGGTACTTGACCGCCCTTTATTGTTTGTTCAATCAACTGTCGCAATTTTACTTTGCTTTTTTGTCCTAATCTGGTAATCAATCCCATGGGTATGCTATCTGGTCCTGTCGCTGTTCCCAAGGGGACCTTCCGTTCTATTCTTTCCCATTCTCTTGCTGTCATCTCCTTGTATTCTTGCTCCTCGTCCCTGTGGTCCTCATTATTCTCCATTTCTTCTGCGGCATTCACTTCCAGACTGGCAAAGGTTGTTTCTATTGTGCGCCTAACATATTCCTGTGCTTCCTCTCCCTCCACTTTTTTTCCTTCCTGTGTGGTCAGTGAGTGTTGGACCCCTTCCGTCTTTTTTGCTTGTAGCCTTATGTGGTTCCAAAACCTCTTTGCAGCATTTTTATCTTTTTTACTTATGTCCATCATCCACTGGACCCCAGCTTTTCCTATTTTGATTTGGATTAAGGTTGACGCCTCCCTTTTTCTCTCAAGGTACTCCTCCCATTTGGATTCTACTTCCCTTGGTGTGGCTCCCCTCTTTGCTAATCTGTGCTCTCTGGATGCCTCTTGACGCCTCGTTATGGCTGCTTTAACTTCAGCATCCCACCAGCTTTTTGGTTTATATTTTCTTTTTCCTCTTCTAATCTTGCCCTTTTTTAGCTCTCTTTTAAATACTTCTACTAGGTCATCGTATGTCCATTCTCTATTTGGTTGTTGGTTTACTATGTCCTCAATGTGCTTTCACCCTTTTTCCAACTGCATATCATTGAGTTTCTGGTTGCTTTCACATACCTGCATTTTTGTTGCGGCCGCTGTCCCGCCAAATTAGAGTTTACTTCTTTTGTGATCGCTTCCTAAGCTCTTCGCCCATTCTTCATCAATTTCCATACCTACTAACCTGTCATACAGCTTGTGGGACATCAGACATTGTGGAATGAGAGTTATTTCTTTCCCATGTTATTTTTCCCTCACACTTTATCTCTGAATTAACTATTGTGAGATCCTGGGTTTCACAAAATGTTCCTAACATTTTGCCTGTCGTATCGGTAGCTCCATCAAAAAATTCCATATGGGCATTCATATCCCCTAAGATCATCACTTCCTTATTCTGGCCGAATTCCTCTATGTCTTTAGCTAAACATCTGAAATGTTCTGAATTTTCCTCATTCGAGTCATTTCCTGTTTTTAGGTAAACAAACCCTAGTATTGTATCTAGGTTTCCCGCTCTACCCTGGAGCCATATATGTTCTCTGCAGCTTTCTGTTATCCTTTTCCAATCTTGGCCTTTGATTAGCGCCCCCAGGCCACCTCCTTTTCGGTCCTTCCCTTTTCTATTGCACCCCAGCCATGAGTATCCTTCAATGTGTGGAGGTTCTTCACTATCTCTAAGGTGGGTTTCTGCTACACCATATACTACAAAATTTCCAGTTTGCAGCTGCTCCTGAATTTCATCCCATTTAATTCTACTTCTACCCCCTTGCATATTAATGAAGGCCAAATTTACGGGTTGTTTCTTTTTCCTCCTCCGTGCCTTCGTCCTGCCCTTCCTCCCTCCATCTTTGTCTCCTACTTCTCGGTATGCAGGGGCAATCTGCTCGCCTGTAAAAAAGCTAGCGCCCTTCGCCCCATCCGCAGCCCAAGCTGCCATCCCGCTGGTGCGGTGTAATGGATGCCATCAGGCGTGAAGGGGAGGTAGTTCCTATCCCCATGTATCACCCTGTTCACATCCATGACATCGCACCTGAGGGCCTTCCCTACCTCCCAGATCATCTCATTAGCCCTCAGTACTTAGTGTGCTACATACGGGCCCTGTCCCTTGACTGCCGGCACTGTGCACAGCACTATGTGCACATTCTCAGCTGTAGCCCGTAGCTTCGCCACCCCTGTTCTTATCTGCCTGCCTAGGTTTTGTCCCCTGTTCTTCAGCACGTCGTTTACTCCGGCATGGATGACTACCAGATTGTCTCCTTCTCTATTTTCCCACAGCATATCCCTTGTCCTCTCCACTACCTGCCCAAAACACTCGCCCGGCCTGCTTTCCACTTGTACTTTCTCAGTAAACTTCACTGTCTTTAAGACTGCCTTTTTAATTCTCGGGACATTAGAGCTCCCTACCACCCATACCCTCTTGCTGCCGGCTCCTGTCTCTTCCCTGTCAGTGGTATCCAGTCCCTGCTGTCTCGACCCCTGTGCCCCTCTTCCCTCCGGTTACCATCGGGGCTCGTGTCCCCCATAATCGCTACATTCTCCCTGCGCGCCCCCTGTGACGCGTCCGCCCCGCCATCGTCCAGGGTGGCATTACTGCCTGCATTCTTGTGGAGTGCGTTCCGTCCCTCTGCCTGTCTCTTTGTCCACTCTTCCACCTGATCTTCCAATCTGCTTGCCTTATCGCGCACCTCTCTCAACTCGCGCTGTAGGCTCTCCACCCTGACGCCCCACTCCTTCTCGACTCTTGTCTCAAACTCCGCCCTTCTCTTCCTTTCCTCCTGAGGCTCCTTCCTCATCCGTTCTACCTCCTTGGTCAGCTCCTCCTCTACTTTCTCCACCGCCGTGCATATTTTGCATTTCAAGCTGGCCTCCTCAGCTTCCATCAGGCTCTCAAACCTTGTCTCGTCCAGGAAGCACCAGCGCTCACACGTTCCGCAGTGGACGAGATCCCCAGGATCCCCACCCTTTGCTTTCCTGGTCGGCCGCCCCATAGCCTCAACTCTGCGACAGAATTCGCGTTGCTCAGAAAATTTTTCCGGACTAGGCCTAAATACTTTTTCCTAGCGCTGTTCTATGTTATTTAAGTCCTATATGTTTTCACTTCCCTGTCTCTGATCTTAAGCTAAATTATAATCTAAATTTGCCGCCACAATACGATAACATATAAAAACTGGTAAAAGAAAAGTACTCAGCTTCGGCTTCGGTCGTCCTTCGGCATGGCAGCAATGCGCCATGCTGCTAATGTCGCTGTGGCTGCGTTGTGTTGCTACGCTGCTACCACTGCTACCCTTAAAAAGCTGCATGGACATTGACTGCCTTGGCTACTACTACTGTTCACATACAATCATGTGCCTTTAGACACATTACAAATTATTTTGTTTACTCGTCATAACACAAAATACAATATACAGTCGTGCCCCGTTAATATGACCCCCGTTAATATGGACGACCCGAATTATGGACAGTTTTTCTGGGGACGAAACCTCTTCAATGTATTTATGCCTTGTTAATATGGAAACTCGCTGTCTGGACAATGGACAGGGGAAGAATGCACGCGCCCCACTTGGGCCCATGTATTTTTGTCTCGTTAATATGTACAGTGCTTGAAAACAAGCAGAGTAGTCCGAACGCAAGTTAAAGAAGGGCGCGCCGCCCGCGAACCTACGCGACAGCCGATACGGCGGGATGCCTGAACGAGTCCTGCGGGGTTGGAGAGAACCAAAGCCGGCGTGTAGCGGTACTAAGGGAGGGGTGGTGAGGGGGGAGGGGGGGGGGAAGGGGGGGAGGGGAGCGCAAGAGCGGAGCGGAACGTACACAGAAAACCGAGGGTCAGCGTAAGAAAGACCCCGAAAGGGGGGAACCAGGAGATTTCTGGGTGCAGCGGAAGTGCCGCCGCTGTCGGGAAAACAGCAACATGTGGTTGCACTAAATTCTGCTGAACGTGAACAGAGAGGCCGGTAAGAAAGACAAGTGCCTACAGTGGCGGTGGGAACTAGTTTTCTTTCCCAAAGCGCAATGTGTGTTCCATGAAACCGTTAACGCTTTTCGGTGAGAGGACACACTCACAAAGTAGAGCCACAAAAGAAAGACGACGTACGAACACGCAACCGGGACCGGGCGTCCCGTCCTGGACGCGCTTCCCTCTCATGCTCCTGGTTTTCGTCCCTGTTGCGCTGCCGAACTGACAAACTTTGCACACTAGGCGGTCCGTATGTCGGCTTCGCTTGAGTCAACGATGCGGCCTTGACAAGGTCTGAGCCCGTCGTAGTCGGCTAGCCGTCGCTCTAAACTGTACTTCAGCTTGCAGTGTTTATTTTATGGGAACACATAAAAACGGCGCCAAGAAGATGGAATGTTCGATAGCCCTCTGCATAGCAGCTTGCCAACCTGACTCCCTTGCTTCCTTACAGAAACAGTACAAGGTAAAAAAAGAAAGAATCAGAAAAACGGAAAGGCAGAAAGGTTAACTAGGCAAAAACGTGCACAGCATCAGGAGCCTGTAACCCTAAACTTGAGTCTGGCTTTTGGCATGGCGGGAGTTAAGCGCAAAAGAGCAGAGCTGAACGTAGGCGCGAAGAAATCTGTGAATACAAGCGGCAAAAGCCATCTCAGTCAATCCAAGCTGCGAGGGACTAGTATCGACAGCTCAGCTGTTTCCTCGCCTCAGGAGAATCTCAAGCAGCTACTTAGCGGCTACTTAGCTCAGTGAAGAGGCCATTTTGGAAGTGGCGGTGAGTAGAGAATCAGACGCCGATTCATCGGCCAGTGAGGAGTTCGTGCTCGAAAGTTCGACCAACACAAAGCCCAACATCACGGGTGTCATGGTAAGCGAGTCGCTTCAGACTGCACTAAAATTTTTAAGACAACAATGACAAGGATAATGCCCTCAAAATTGCCGGTGTTCTGTGAAATTATGAGTCCAGTGCACACCGTTATGTACAACAGCAGTCGTTAACTACAATTCTCTTTTCTCAATAAAATCCTTGTTGTTTTTATTCATGACTCGTTATTATGGATGACTTGCTTTATGGACAGTTTTGGTCGGAAACCAAAGTGTCCATATTAACGAGGCACGACTGTAATTCACTACTTTGCGTGCATGTTTTGGAACAGTTAAATGTGGCTATATTTGACAGATTTTTTCTCCTAGTGTCATTGGTGCTATTTTGCAATACGGCTGCGCCCAGTATAGCGAGCTCGCTATCTCCTCAGAATATCTCATAGGCTTGTTTTGCTCCTCCCGGTTTGCAAAGCATTTCTTTTGAAATTAACCTTAAACGAGTGTGGAAACAGTTGCGCTGCAAGTTCACATTTTTTTTCCAGCAATAGTGCTGAAGCGATGTTGGTTTTCTGGTGACCACTTCAGGCACCGTCTGCTTCCACATTAAGCCGGATTTTAAACTATTGGCTTTCGCGAATTGTCTTGTGCTTACGGAAATGTGCTACAGATATTTATGTTCTGAATGTATGCGGTTTTCACGGACGCGGTCCGCTGTTATCATAGGGTGTCTACGGCTGTTGCCGCATGTGTTGCCCGCAAGTACTTGGCTCTGGCTAGTAACGTAATGTTGATCCGAGTTTTAAAGCGTCTGCCTGTCTGGTTTGACTGCACTAGCGCTAGATCCATGTAGTTCTTTGGTGGTGCCACGAAATGTGCGTCATTAATTGAAATTTCTACTGTTATACTTGTACTACTGTTTCGAGATTTGAGCGCTCATGCTTCAAACTGTTCATTTGAGGCTTGTGCTGTTGGGCAAGTTGGTTCGACTTCGGCATGGAAGTATAGCAACCGAGTCAAGGCCAAAATGGACAACACATGCGACTCAATTTCGTCGTTGCCTTGGCGCTGGTTGCCTAAATCATTATTTTTTATCCTTTATTTTATCCCCTTACTTTTATCCCTTTACACATCAATGATAAGTATTTTTGTGGAAGTTTGTTATGTCGTTGCTATTTTTATTTGTAGCTGTGGGGCCGACCAGTTGTGGATTCCATCAGTGTAACTTACTGCCTCCCCCATTAGATATCCACTGCAAGGCAGTACAAACTACAATCGAAACATGCAAATTCTAGCTTTGTAAAGCATATGTACACTTGGTTAGCAAGCCTGGTTTTTTGCTTGATGGTAATAGAGTGTTTGTAAATAGATGAAGAGCCGCAAAGTGGTTCGCTGGCCCTAGGCCACGGAAGCCACATTTTGGTCAAAGTGTTTTTTTCTTTAGAAATAGCTATACAGCATACCCTACATACATACACCTGAGCAGATGCATGCAATTTTTTTTAAACCAGATTATAACAGCTCGTGCGTGTTGTTCTGATATCATTGCCGTGCAGTGAACAAATTGAAGGAAATTGCCTGTCTTTGTTGAAATTGTGTGTTCTTGTGTTTTTCTCCGGTAAATTAGCAAATCAATAGTGCTTCAATCAGTTTGACTTCTGCTGTGTAACTTAAGATGTCATAAAGTCCTTGTTAAATTTAATGCTGGAGTGCTCATGCCAGTAGTCATCTTAAATATTGTGGTTATCCAATCCTTTCATGCCACAACAAAAAGGAAACATACTAAATGTATATGCAGCATGAATGAAGACGAGAGTTCGGTTGCTAAGAAAAGGGACAGCTGGACAACTGCCATAATGTGAGTACAGACCTCTTCAGACTTGAGTTGCAGGTAGAATATGGCCTACAAAGCACAGTTCAACGAAGAATGCCACCAATTTTTGTTCATTGCTGCTAGGTTAAATGCACCTTTTTGGCCCAGAAACCATAGTCCCCAGAGTTCATAACATTTTCACAACCAATTCAAGCTTATTGGTTCCATCAAAACCTATGGTACCTACCAGGCTGTTTGAAAGCACACATCCACAAGCTTTTGTCTGTAGAGGGTGCTAGGAAGCTGCTAACAGATATGGACTAAAAAACACATTTAAAGGAAGGATACTGACAATTGTTCATTGCTGCTAGGTTAAATGTACCTTTTTGGTCCAGAAACTGTAGTCACCAGAGTTCAAAGTGCATGAATGCATGAATGCATATTCATGTGACAGCCTTAGAGGCCCTCTTCTCTAGAAAATCCTTCCAACTGGTTTGTGAGCAAAAAATTACAACCTGATGGTAGTTCGCAGGTGACATGGCTAGGCACTGATTGGGTAGCTCCTTTAAATATGAGGGCAGTTAATTAAACCCACTGGGATCCTTGAATAACAAATCACACATGTGAGAAAAAGTAGGGAGACACTCAAACTTCACCTTGAGAGTAAATGTGATAGTGCCTTTAGTACTGCCTTTCCATTCCGTGAATTTTTTTATGTGTGAGCGATGCCGTAGTGGAGGGCCCCAATTAATTTTGCGAACATGGGACTCTAACCTGCACTGATATCCGAAATTGCATGGGCACCTTGCTTCTCGCTCCATTGAAATGCAGCCGCTGCGCCCAGGATCAAACCTATGTCCCCCCGACTCGGTACTTGAATGCCTAACCACCGAGCCACTGCTGCAGTGTTGTCATCGCATGTTGAAGACAGCATTTCTCAGACTTTAGTGCTGCAAGGACGTGGGCTGAAGGCAGGTCACATGGATGTGCCAGGCTGAGCACAAGTAAAATTTAATGCTTTTATTCACGGTGCAAGTCAAACAGAATTGCTGGACATGTTGCTGTACAATGCACACGACACGACAAAAAATACAAGTCTTCTTGGCGGGCGAGATTGGTTCTTTCTGGGAAAGATCTCTTCGGTAGGCTATGCAGTAATGCTGTGAAAGATAGTTTCGCACTGCTGTCTAATGAACTACTGTAGTAAGCTCTGTTGTAGTAAAAACTCAATATAGTGAAGTGAAATATTTCAGCTTGTCTTCCGTACACTACTGTAAAGAAGGGGACAGAACAACTGAAAGCTCGCAGCACGAGGGTAGCAAGTGGAGACGTAACATTTACAGTTTTGCCACACTTGACTATGTCACGCGCATTTCTCAGCTAATGCCTCTTGAATGAGAGAAAAAGCAGAAGACAACATTTTGTTCATGCTAAGCTTTCATTTTTTTTATAAACCGACAAGACATGTTAATAAGCAGCCATTTAATTACCAGATAGCATATTCAGGCCCATGTCATCATCAAAAACTAATATTGTAAGGACCCAAATATAGTGGATTTTTGCCAGTTCGAGTGACTTTACTAGGGAGGGGTTCTACTGTATCAGCAGAACTAGGCAAAAGTTTCATCTTATTTACTTTTACAAAGCATACACAAGAAAGTTAGTGCTGACAGGGCATGAGAGTTGGTTAGCGTGGTATATTCTTGTCAATGTTGGGAAAGGTTTGCCCCTTTTAACATCAAGGAGTACTTTCTGTGAGTGACACAGCCGATGTTGGAAGGAAGAGGACAGTATCCAAGTACAGTAATGCTGAGCATGAATTTCCTGATGCGACGAGTTTCACAAGGCACCTGTTGTGTAAGAGATTTCGGCTGGACATGAAGGACATTCACTTCAGTTTAACAAATTACAAGGGGGAACAATATTATTTATTAGCGCAGCTGCCAAGAGGTGATTTGTTACATTGTAGAGTCAAAGAACAGCACCCATTGCCCCCCAAAAATCAAGGTGCCTGCATTTTTTCTAGGCCTTATCACTCCAGTGCCGCAAAGCCAGATGGATGCTTCCTTAGCTCAAGCTTCTCGATACTTTGCGAGTGCAACTTTGTGGGAGTGCTGTACCAGCAGCAATGTCTCTTGCAGCACAAGCGGCACCAGCTGCCAATAGCACCGAAGTGCAGTCAAACTGAGCTCCTGCCTTTCAGTTCTGACTGGCTGAAAGGTTTGCCTTCATTGCGCCAGCCTCATTCTGGTTGGTGCCACAGATTGACGCCACGTTAGCTCAAGCTTCTGAGTACCTACTAAGTGGAACTTTGATTGACCTGAAGTACACGTGAGTGAAGAATCATATAGAGGAGACCTTGAAAAATGCTTCATTTCAAATGGTTTTGAAAGCCAGATTGACTAACATTCACGGTGAGGCACTCATAAATTTGGTTGTGAATGCATAAACCAAAACAATTAATCAACTGATAGCCAAAACAGGCAACAATCATCACATTGAAATGTAGTGGTTTATGTAGCTGGGGGGATGCTTTAAGTGACTCAAATGCTCAGAATATAGTAGTGGCATTAATCGCAGCAATGCCAGCAGCCTAAAAGCAGCCTGTGGTATTGTTGCAAGCGCATATCACATGTTTTGAGTATGTGGCTCATGGCCTAAACTTGCTTATGAATGATCTGATAAAGCTTTGTCATTATTAAGTCATGCTTTTTAGCAAATAATTCCATGCTGTTCTTGTCGTGTTTTTTCCAAAATGTTTAATTTGTTAGAAGAACTTGGGGGAAAAAAATTTTAAGCCATACAAAATTTCTGGATATTTAGCATTCCTAGTTCAGATCCCTTCAAAGGCATGTGATTGTCTTTTGTTCTAATTTTAATCTTTCACTTCTCAGATTAACAATAATTGCATTGCGAAATTTTCAGTGAGCAACACAATAAAATCTATAAGAGCGAATTGGCGGGCTAGTTGGTTTTGCATGATGAAAGAACAGCGCAAGGCACGGGACACAGTGACATGGTGACATGAGGTGTGTGAGTGTTTGCGCTTCCTCGTGTCACTGTGTCCCGTCCCTTGCACTATTTCTTCACCATACAATAAAATTATGACAAAATTTTTCTAGTGTTTATAATAAAACTATAGTGGAACTGAATAACTTACACCTATGTCTTCCATTGTGTTCGAAAAAAGTCTAACCTTTTTAAGCTGCAAGAAATGTGCACATTGTGCAAAGGTATTGTTTTCCAGTTGGCTTTGTATGTGCATTGCAGACAAAAAAATTACCCCTTTCTGCAGGTCTCATAGGACATAAATTGATTGGATAACGCATCATATTGCCACCTAGCGTTGCCAGGTGGCGCATGACTGAGGTGTGAAAGGAGGACGAAGTTGAGGAGGACGACAAAGTGTCGCTTGCACGTTTGCGTCTGTGCTGCTGTGTTGTTGTGTCTGGGCTACCCCCTGCTATCGTCGGTATCCTTAGTCACCGTGTACGTGACATTCTGGTGGAGCTGCTGGGTAAAAACGATCGCCTATGCAAGAATCTCCATCTACAAGACGTCGCGCCAGCCCTGTACCATTGGACACCCCCGTGCATCGCTCCAGTCGACGGCTCCAGGGACTGTCTCCAGAGTTTCAGCCATCACCCGCCGCCATGACATCTAGTGCTCCTGCTCAGCAGGTAACGGGCGTCGCACCGGCCTGTAACTACACCTTACAGGCCCCTCGGGTACCGAAGTCATTCCATGGGGACCTCTTTGAGGATGTGGAGGACTGGTTCCTTCAGTTTGAACGTGTCGCTGCTTTCAACCAGTGGGACGATGCTGCCAAACTAAGGAACGTCTACTTCAGCCTTGAGGACGGCGCCCGTATCTGGTTCGAGAACCGAGAGCAAGTATTAACTTCGTGGCGGGAATTCCATCGTCAACTGCTCGAGGCTTATACTAGCGCAGATCGTCGCGAGCATGCAGAACGTGCCATTCACTCTCGCATCCAAAGACCGAATGAGAGTGTCCAGGCGTACGTCGAGGACATGACGCGCCTCTTCAGGCGAGCCGATCCCGCCATGTCCGAGGACAAAAAGGTCAGGCACCTGATGCAGGGTTTGAAAGAGCAGCTGTTCGCAGGCCTTGTGCGAAACCCACCGTCGACTGTAAACGGATTCCTTGCGGAGGCCACCACAATGGAAAAGGTGCTACACCAACGTGCCGTGGCTTATGACCGACCTTTTCGTACAAGCACAATCGCGGAATCATTTGCATCTACAGAGCGGCATCCCGATGCATTGCGCGAACTGATTCGCAGCGTCGTGCGCGAAGAACTAAGCAAGTTCTGGAGCCCTCTGCAGCAATCGCAAACTTCCGTTTCTGCTATAGTGCGGGAGGAGGTGCGGCAGGCACTCAAGAGCCCTCTTTCGCCTGTAGTTCCGAGCCCGCCATTGCTGTCGGGGACCGATAATCGTCCCACATATGCGGAAGTTCTGCAGAGTCAGGCTCCCCCTTCACCACCACCCATTCTCGCGTCACCTACAGCTCCGCTGCCCTCGGTGCAGCCAGTGCAGAACTTCGACAATCGTCCGCTGCCCCGACGCAAAGCCGACATTTGGCGCACGCCTGACCGCCGTCCGCTTTGCTTCCACTGCGGTGAACCAGGACATCTTTACCGGGATTGTCCGTATCGACGCCTCGGTCTCCACGGCTTCCGCATCGACTCGCCTCCTCCCCGGTTTGGTCAACGACCCCGAGTTATTGAGGAGTACCTGGCGGAGCAGCGTTCTTCATCTCATTCGCAGCGTCAGCCCCGCTCCCCTTCGCCAAGGCGCTCCTCCTCGTTCACCCACGGTTCCTCGCGAGAGGACCAAGGCCGCTCGTCTAGCCCTCATCGGGAAAACTGAAAACAGCGACCTTCGGGGGCGAGGCCGCTGGTAGTCGCTGCGTTGAAGACCTCCCGTCGTCGCCGCTTCGATCCGACCGCGAGCTGCTGGCACCGTCACCTAGGGAAGCAAAAAGCGTTTCTCTGGACATTCCGGTTATTTTAGACGGTCGCACTACGGTCAATGCATTAGTGGACACCGGTGCCGATTATTCAATTTTGAGTGGTCGCATGGCGACTGTTTTGAGGAAGGTGCTCACTGCTTGGCCAGGTGTGTACCTTCGAACCGCCGGCGATCATATAGTTACTCCAAAGGGGATGTGCACGGCTCGCATTCAGATTAACGGACGTACGTTCGTCGTTAGTTGCGTTGTTTTAAATGACTGCTCCCGTGACCTTATCCTCGGCATTGACTTTCTGCGGGAGTACGGAGCAGTTATCGACCTGCGAAATAGACTCGTCACGTTTTCGATGGGACAATCTACCGAACAAGATAGTAGCAGTCCTTGCAATACCGCACTTCGTGTTTCCGCTGAGAGCGTCTCGCTGCCGCCGCGAAGCAGTGCTGTTGTGGAAGTTACCTGTGACGATTTCCGTACCGGTGATGCTGTAGCGGAGGCGAACCATACACTCCTGCTTGCTCAAGGCATTTGCGCTCCCCGAAGTTTATTGTCGTTTCACAATGGCCGGGCTGCACTCCTTGTCACAAATTTTTCTAATGAGCACCGACACTTGTTCCCGGGAACTGCTATCGCTTTTGCTGACCATGTTGCGCACGATCCGGTCTGTTTTGCATCCACGGCAGTAAAAACTAACGAGCCATCTCTTGACAACATCGACATTAACTGTCACTTGTCAAAGGAGAAACGGCGGGCCTTAGAGCAACTGCTGCTAGACTTCAAGCACTGCTTTGCTTCTTCCTCGAAGGTTCGTCAAACGCCCATCACACAACATCGCATCATTACTTATGACGACGCTCGCCCAATACGACAGCAGCCTTATCGTGTGTCTGCCAAAGAACGAGAAGTGATCCAGACGCAGGTTCAGGAGATGCTGGATGATGGTGTTGTGCAGCCTTCACAAAGTCCGTGGTCTTCACCAGTAGTCCTGGTCAAAAAGAAAGACGGCACTCTTCGATTTTGCGTTGACTATCGGAAATTGAATAATGTGACAAAGAAAGATGTATACCCGTTGCCGCGCATCGATGACTCACTGGACAGATTGCGACGTGCGAAGTATTTTTCATCTATTGATTTAAAAAGCGGCTATTGGCAAATCGAAGTAGACGAAAGAGACCGAGAAAAAACCGCATTTGTCACTCCAGATGGCCTATATGAATTCAAAGTACTCCCATTTGGATTGTGCTCTGCCCCAGCTACATTCCAAAGGATGATGGACACCGTCCTCACTGGCCTCAAGTGGCAGATCTGTCTTGTGTACTTGGACGACGTAGTTGTTTTTTCCGAAACATTTGATCAACACCTCGAACGCCTTCGAGCTGTCCTGGAAGCCCTCCGTTCTGCTGATCTCACGCTGAAGCCCCAGAAATGCCACTTCGGGTATACAGAACTCAAGTTCCTTGGCCATGTTGTAAGCGCTGATGGGGTGCGCCCGGATCCCGATAAGACTGCTGCCGTCGCACGATTTCCCGTTCCAGCTAATAAGAAGGCTGTTCAGCGCTTCCTCGACCTGTGCGCATATTATCGGCGTTTCATTGCGGACTTTTCTCAGATCGCAGAACCTCTGACGCGCCTTACAAGGAAGGACACCTCCTTTGTGTGGAACTCTGAGCAGCAGATGGCCTTCTCTTTGCTTCGTGAGCGCCTTCAAACATCCCCTGTTCTGGCGCACTTCGATGACGCGGCTGACACTGAGGTGCACACTGACGCCAGTAGTATCGGTCTTGGCGCGGTCCTTGTTCAGCACCAAGACGGGTTTGAGCGAGTAATAGCCTATGCTAGCCGCACTCTCTCTCGTGCCGAAATGAACTATTCCACCTCAGAAAAGGAATGCCTGGCGGTCGTATGGGCTACTATGAAGTTTCGCCCCTATCTTTACGGCCGGCCATTTAAAGTCGTCACCGACCATCATTGTTTGTGCTGGCTGGCAAATCTGCGAGACCCATCTGGACGACTTGCACGCTGGAGTTTACGGCTTCAGGAGTTTGACATAACCATTGTTTACAAGTCCGGCCGCAAACACGAAGACGCCGACACGCTGTCACGAGCACCCGTTGACACTGGCGATACTACAGCCGATGACGATAGCGGTTTTCTAGGAGCCCTCAGCGCATCTGAGCTCAGGGATCGACAAAGAGCTGATCCAGACATCCTTCCACTCATCGATTATCTGGAAGGGCGTGATACGACCCTGCCTCGACACCTATCTCGGCACCTTGGTTCCTTCTGCATACGGCAAGGCGTCTTGTATAAAAGAAACTCCCAGGGCCAAGACAGAACTTACCTTCTGGTAGTGCCATGCGAGCTCCGTGAGGATATTCTCCTTGCTTGCCATGATGAACCAACGTCTGGTCATTTGGGTTGCTCACGGACTCTTGCTCGAGTGCGCAACATGTATTACTGGCCAGGACTCTCCGCAGCTGTGAAACGCTATGTACGAAGCTGTCGCGAATGCCAGCGCCGTAAAACACCGCCCCAGAAGCCTGCCGGATTTCTCAAGCCCGTTAAAGTACCCCGCATTCCGTTCGACCAAATTGGAATGGATCTCCTTGGCCCTTTCCCTTTGTCGCAGGCCGGAAACAAATGGATAGTAGTCGCTACTGACTACCTGACTCGATACGCTGAGACAAAAGCAATCCCTCATGCCACAGCTTCCGAAGTAGCAGAGTTTTTCATGCACAACATAGTCTTGCGGCATGGCGCCCCTTCCTACGTCATTACCGACAGAGGGACAGCTTTCACTTCACAGCTGATCGACCGCATATTTGAGCTGAGTTGCACGACCCATCGCAAGACCACAGCATACCATCCACAAAGCAATGGCCTTACAGAAAGATTGAATAAGACGATTGCGGACATGTTGGCAATGTACGTCGATGTGCAGCACAAGACCTGGGACGAGGTGCTGCCGTACGTCACATTTGCGTATAATACAGCCTTACAAGAGACAACGCGCTTCACACCATTTCGACTTGTTTACGGACGCGAAGTTCAGAGCATGCTCGATTCCATGCTCCCGTGCCCAGATGATGACCAGCTATCCTCAGATGCCCAGCAATATGTCATCCGCGCTGAGGAAGCCCGCCAGCTCGCCCGTGTGCACATTGGACAGCAGCAGACCACTGACGCGCACCGTTACAACCTCCGGCACCGCCAGGTTGACTACAAGCCTGGAGACCAAGTCTGGGTATGGACACCAGTTCGCCGTCCAGGCTTGTCAGAGAAACTCCTTTCCCGCTACTTCGGGCCGTACAAAGTGTTGCGCCGTGTGAGTGACCTCAGTTATGAAGTTATCCCAGACGGTGCCACACAACCAAAACGTTGAAAGCACAGCTCGGACATTGTGCACATTGTACGACTGAAGCCGTACTACCACCGATAGCGTATGGCCACCCTCTGTGACCACTCTCTTGCTTTTCACACCATTTTTACCGGCCCTTCTCATTTTTTTTTCGGAAGGAGGGGGTAATGCCACCTAGCGTTGCCAGGTGGCGCATGACTGAGGTGTGAAAGGAGGACGAAGTTGAGGAGGACGACAAAGTGTCGCTTGCACGTTTGCGTCTGTGCTGCTGGATTCCCACGAGGCTGCTGGATTCCCACTCGTCTGTAACAGACAAAAAGGCAAAATATGAAAAACAAGGCAATCCTAAGGTCAAGAAACGCTACCGTTTTCATTTCTTAGCTCCACGCACAAGCTACTGTGCAATGTTGTTTCTCCAGACTTCCACCAAATGTACACAAGGCTATGGCTCCATTTCTGCATTAAAAAGCAACTGAGTAGTGATCCAGTGTCATGTAATACCACCCCAGACTGCGACATTCCTGTAACAGTGACCCAACTTTCTACATAGGGATCGGGCTTTCGTACTTATACATGAAAAGAATGTTCTCGCATGTATACTGTTCTTCATGCATCCTTGCCTAGGTGCAAAGACAGCATTTTTCACAGGTACCAAAAAGGCCAAACTTCCACGTTGGTGAACATTTATACAGTGTCATTACCAATGAGAAGCAACTCTCTCTGTTCTGCACAGCTGCAACCCTCGGCACAGCGTCGGCTCTCAAAGTACATGCCGTCAGTGATACTAAAATAGTGCAGAGGAAAAGGAACATTTTTCTTGACACTCCAGTACACACTGATGCAAAATAACCTACCTGTGTAATCGAAGTCTGCCTCATCAGCAGCACCGTCCACCATAGGCTGAAGCAGCCTCACGACAGGCAAACTGTCGACGGGGGGCTGGTACAGTGCTGCATCACTGTCGAATTCGTTGCGAATTTGGGTGGCCATGTGGCCCACCACTGCTCCCACCCGCTCAATGAGAGGGTCCAAAGCAGCAGGTGCTGATCCTCCCCCTGGAAAATAATATTGCTTTCAGTCCAGAGTGATGAGAACGCTCAACAACAAAGTATTTCTATTTGCAATTAATTAACTTCCGCCACTTCCTCTTGCTGTTGATTGGAAACCATTTGCGTAATCCAGCCCCATACAAAATATTTATTCATTATTTATTTTACTCATGTTTTGCATTGAAGAGGGGAGTGCAAAAAATACAAAAAGATACACTCGGACTTCAATACAAGAAATTAAACAAGGGAACAGAAAAAGAAATAACGCGTATTCAAAACGCTAAAAAATACTGCAAAATTCGCAGTTGGCTACAACAGGTCAGTGCATATCAAGCAAAATAAAAAAAAAAAAAAAAGGAACGGTCGAAGGCAAACAGGCTGAATGCCAAGATAAAAAAAAGAACAGTCGAAGGCGGACTGAACAAGCGGAAGCTAGAAACAGAGTAAAAATGATATTTGTAAGCGCTGCACGAAAGCGAGAGTTCGCCGATAATGACAAGGGCAGCAGGCAAGCAGTTCCGGGCGGCTTGTTCTTGGAAGAAATGAACGTGCATATGTGTTTTGCCGAGGTATGGCAACTTTACCGACACATGCAGAAACGTAAATGTAGCGTGTGTGTGAGACAGAGCGTTATATATCAGGTTGTGTTGGTATGCGATGTTTTCGTGCCTACTCGAAAGCATCAGGCAGTGGAGGTCAGGAAAGCATGGCACGTGCAGATAACGAAAGCAGTAAACAGTAAATTTGGTGGAAAGCGTAATTATGTATGAATACAAAACATGCTTGCAAAAAGCGCTTACCGGTCTTGTGACGCTCCCGCCTCTCCGTTGATGAGCCCTCCTTCCATTTTTGCTTCAGGTTAGCCCAGCACTTCTTCAACTGAAGGTGGTCCCGCCGGGTAACCCCGTGGTGCGAATTGAACATCTTCGCCACCTCCTTCCAAACCTCGTTTTTTTTCGCCAAGGAGGCCACATCGGTTCGCTTACATTCCAAATATTTCACACGCTCGTTTACAAGCTCGGCTAATAAACTTTTCTCTTCTGCAGAGAAACGAGGCGCTGCCCTGCGTGGCGAAGGCGTGTTTTCAAACGACGACGCGGACAGTTGCGACAGGGGCAGTTGCGACATCGTCTTGCCTTGACAGATGGAACGAAGGACTAGAAATCGACTTGACTCAACGGGTGCAAAAGACGAAAAGACTGCATGCATGGCGTGTTTGGCGCAGCTGATCAGCCGTGCAAGTTGCCAACCGAAAACATGATTCGTGCAAAATAAGCAGAGAGCACTGATCTACAGTGCCCGTTGGAAGCGTTTATCTGCAAAAAGCTCTCAAATTATTTACGCGCCTGCTTATATTTACCAAATTATATACTTTTCTTGCCTGCAACATGCGTTACGGAAACAAATTTATTGTTAATCTCGGTCACAGACGAGCAATGTGTTCTCAAGTCGAAGCACGACCTCGACTTGACGAAGCATGTGCTTGACTTGGCAAAGCAAGTCGGCGTGAGCGTCTATGAAACGCGCTGGCCGACTTGGGCGTTTTGAAGTCGGCTTGATGCTTCAAGCTGACTTGCCCAAGTCAAGTCCAAGCGCGTTTCAAGTTAGATCTCTGCATTCGGGGGATGGGAGTACAAGTCCAGATAAGTAAAGGTTAAAACTCGGTTGTCGGCACCCTGGCTGATTGAAATAAAAGGTGATGCTGTGAAGACTCATACAGTTTGGATCTTTGAGAATATCATATATACTCAGGGTAACTTTGCAGTGCATGATGAATCCTGCATCAAACGTTAAGTGTGCATTTGTCAAGACCTAACTCACATGAGCTGTTATAGCCTTCTTAATGGAACTGTGAATAGAAGCAACTGCGCTGATACTTGCATGCCACAGATTATAAGGCACCTGTCTATCAGCCAACAAGGCAGGTGTTCTGTTCATGAAAGGATGATTGCAGCCATGACTAAACCCATCAAAAACATGCCAAAAAGCCCCAGACTCTCCAGCAACATGCCAAGTACCATTCTCACCTTCGGTTCTCTTTAGAACAGTAGTCGGTGAGAATGGTACTTTGCAGCATGTCCTCAGCAAATACTGCAGAAGCAGCTCACTTCTCTTAATGTTCATTATCCATTTAATACCAAAAGTTCAAAAGATGTTATATTTCTCGAAAGAAATGCATCCATTGGATATGTGTTTTCAGTCGATGTCGAGAACTTGTTCTATTCTGTGTTCTATGATGCCTTGTTCACTTCTGTAAGGGATGCCATAGAGAGTAGCGGCACAGTTGATTTCAGAACTCCTCAGGTGTGTCAATTAGTAATTTTATGAAGCTGCTATAATTTCATCTGAGTGTGACGTTTATATCTTTGGTAACAGCTTTTACCGACAAAGACAAAGGATTTGCATCAGATCCTGCGTAGCCCCTGTGCTAACATTTTTTTAGCCTTTAATGACCGCGCCCTAAAACTCAGTTTGACAGAGGGATTGTATTTTACCCATGAACTCCCTTTGCGAGGATGTTTTCAGTTTTTGAATTTAAGTATTACCTTGGGCGAGCATCATGTGTGTTGGCAATACTCGCCTCGAGCACGGAAGGAGCTGCTGCCTTATTCCTCGGCTCATTCAAAGACTGTGAAACGTGCTATTGCTAACCTCTGCCTTGGGTCTGCTCTTGTGAAGTTGTGTGAACATACTATGCAGGTGAGCTTTGAAAAGCAAGTGGATTGATTTGCTATGGCGGAGTTCCCAAGCTCGGTAATCACTGGTGATGCTGAAGCCTTCCTAAGGAAAACCAAACGTGTAATGTTCAAAAAGTCGTGCGAGACAAGAAAGCCAAGCGTAAAACCAGAAGTGGTACCCTATGTTCACAGGGTTCTGCACAATGTGAAAAAGGCTGCAAATCGACATGGCGTGCCTGTCGTATTTTCCGCTCCACGAAAGCTTGCACAATTATGCTCGCGCATTGCGAGCAATGAAAAGGAGGGCGCCTGCAGCAAAAAACATGGCAAGCAGTACGTGAAGTGCTGCATAGGAGTAGTATATGAAATACCACTGGCCTACGGAAAACCCTATGTGGGCCAATCGAAGCGCTGCGTGAATGACAGTGCAGCTGAACATGCACTATCACAAAAAGAACCAGGCGGTGCACATCTTTCACAGCATTGTGCAAATTGCTTCGTGTGCAACCGAGCGGCAAAACATGCGCTGGGGGAAAAAACATGCGTGCACTGAAAGATATGTGAACCACGGCTTCATGAGATAAAGATTCTGGGCAGAAGTAGAGATTTGAAGGCACGCGAGGTCTTAGAGGTGTTTTACATAAGAAAGAGAGGGAAAGCGTGTGAGTGGTACATCGGTTCACCTTTTCAAGACCGAGATGACATATCTTGAACGGTTTGTTTGATGCGTCGTGTTGTTGTTCATGCACATGCCTTAAAATTTCTATATATTTGCTGCCTTGGCAGTGAATAAAGGTCAGATGAATTTAGCGCTCGTCCTGCTTCATTCTCTCTTGTGTCACTTCTTAGCACTATTATTTTCAGTCTCGAACAGTATGCACTATTTAGCCCAAATTGTCATTCTTCTAAACCATTTAATCATGTTGGCTATAGGAGCCATATGTGACAGAAAATATATTTATAAAGCTGTGTATTCATAAGTCACTGAGAACAAAATATATCAAAAAGGCTGCGTTAATCATATCTGGTTCACTTTTCATACCCTTCTACTTTAAGATGACAGACATGGAGTATGATTGAAATCGACAATATGCAGAGATTGTCTGCCAACTTGAGCTTCACAAGAATTTTGTACCTTTTTTCCAGTTTTACAGGACACAATAACAGATTTTTGCAGATAGTGACAGTGTAGGGCAGTATTGTTGATGCATCCAGAAATTACGACACCAGAGCTAAATGGTTTTTGCTTGGTGCATGTGAAAAAATGAAGCAGGAATAAGTTCTTAACAGAGGTCCATATTTTAAAGCAATGAAATTGCTCATGGATCTTTTTCTCAATGTGAAAAATACAGGTGTATTTTAATGAAGCAATGAAACTGATTTGAAAATGAAAATTAAGTTAAGTATAAACAAAGAAGAAGGGTAAAAAAAGTAGGAAAGGAAAAGCTCGGAAGCACATCACATTTTCCACTATGGCCATGAAAAAGGTCTGGCTCTTCTGGATGATGACACCGGCTAGGCAGTTTCCATCAACCTTAGCCTCAGACCATTTGTGCCAAGTGAACACTTTACTGCAACATTTCTAACTAAAGACCACTATTGATAATACGTCTACGGAAAAGTTTCGCTTCTCGTCTTGCAACTCATTACATGATGGAGCTGAAATAAGTTCCGCTTGTAATAAAGTTGGCTATGAGCTTCTCACACTTTTTGACAGTTTTCACTGGTGCAGTATGCTATTGTGAATGGTACATCTGGGCACTCTATTGATATGCACTCCACTGGTGTCTTATTCATCACATGCAGTGTTTATTCCCTTCAAATTTAATTTATCCTAAGAGTGGCACAAGGTTGCTGCTGCAAGGTGCATGATGCAAATCAGCAACTTTCACTTGATGTACTAGTGGTGAAAGTGTGTTGCTATTGCTAGGGGGAAGGACTATAAAACCAAGGCACAGCAGAAGCCAAATATTATAGTGATTGTAGACAATCCCTGCCAGAATTCTAGTTCATCAAGACAGTTTGTCCATATCGTAACAGTAGCAACTAGTGGCTGCATGGGCAGCAGGAGCGCAAGTATGCTCCAAAGGTTAAAACATGCCAATGATAGTACCTTTTTTGCTTCATGCACATTGGCTATAAATGAATTACTTCTTCTCTATTCTTCTATGTGAAAACAGTCATTGACTTTGTTTCATGCATTCTGTCTCGCTTAACTGATCTGTAGTAGACATATACCTTCACCAGACATGGCACTTTGGGCTGGTGGCGGAAGAAATGGTTTAATATATTGCAGCAACAAATTGTTATTAAACTTTTATCACTTACTTTGTTTGCAAAAAAAAAAAAAAAAACTTGCTTTTAGAAGTTGAACCCCTTATACCACACCAAAAGAGCAACAAAACGCTGTTTAGTGACCATATAAACGAAACAAAACTCGCGAGTGCAGTCAGAGGCAGCAGATGGCGACGGGGCATAACGCAAACAAGATTGTTCTGAAAAGTGCCACATGGCTGTCATTTATCGAAAAAGTAGCATACAAAAACAATGTTTCATACTGTAAAGGTCACTTCCTCTGATGGTAGTGCGGGCGATCTCTAAATTTTGAAATTGGTTTCAAAGATCAAATAAAAAAGGGCGTGCATGTCATTCATGAAAGCGGACGAGTAACGAACTTCATGCTTCACACATAACCACGTCAATCACAACTGTTTCATTTAGAGTTCCAACAACAGAACTCACTTGAAAACTTGCAGAAGCCGCACATTCCTGTCAGTAGAACAAAACGCGTCATCCCGAAAGCAGTCAAGTGCTTTTAATCTCCGCACTTTCATTTCATTGTCGCCTTGCGAAATGCACAAATCATTCTCACTGCATGCACGGCGGAACGTATCTGCACGCAGTAGAGGTGGTCAGAAAGCACAGCTGCGGACGGTTTGCTTTTTTTTTTTTTAAATGCAGGTATTTTCTTCACCGGACGGCGTAAGTAATACAGTCGTACCTTAGTGGGGATCTTGCCGAAATACAAGGCTTGGGTTACCTCATAAAATAGATCGCATTTCGGGGCCGATTTGCATGTAAGCGGTATGTAACAAACCTGTGTCTGAGCCACGAAGGGCTTCGTGGAGCGGCCGTGCGCCAGCGATTGAATCAATGCACAAATCGCATTTAGTTCATCCGGGGCAAGACAAGATGACTAGCCTCATGCGGTCTTTGGAGAAGACTCGCGGCACAAATATAGCACGCACACACATCCACGCAACAACGCGCATCGAACGCTGCCACAACACGGGCACCGAGGCCCACGGGTCGCTAGCGTGGAATGGGGGTGCCGGCCGCAGCTCGTAACAGCCAGCCGACGGCCTCTTCTCCCTCTCCATCTTCGTTTTCCCCCTTGCGCCGCATCCATTTGTTGGGATCAGATATACGCTTTTCGGGCAGTGTGTGTTCTGTACGCCGTTCGAGCGAGTGTTCTAAACGAAGGGACAATAAATCTGTTCCGTTGTTTTGTTTTTGACGACTGTGTCGACTACAGAAGTTTTTCTCTTTTTGGACCGGAAAGAGTTGTTTGTCTCCGTGTACGCACACGACATCTCACTTTTTTGTGTACGACAATGGCAGCTTCTTCGTATTTCTGAACATCTTTGCTGAATATGCAGCTGTATTGGGAGCGCGCAGTTCAACATGAGCAAAAGCAAAGGGCTCCGCTTCAGTCAGTTCAGGGGTCCCTTAGCTGTGTTTATTGCATTTGCGGACACGGTGCGCATGCTTGGTGTACTTTTCGAACCCAACAATGTTTTATTCTTGTTTGGAACGAAGCTCTTTCGCGGGCAACACGCGCCCTTTCTGACGCTGCGTAGTTCAGCCTCCCTCTCAACGCAAAGTTCGGTGTCGTTAAGCCGCGAACGGTTGCGTACGCATTTTACGTGACATGTGTCACGACGATACAGCGCCGTAGGGTGAGTACACTCGCGTCTCTTGTTGGAACCTTTGTCTGGAACGGCGGAATAGCGCTAGTGGCCCGCCACCGCCTACACCTACCGAGGAGCAGGGGAAGCCTCGGTCTGCCCTGCATCCCGACGGTGGATCAAGTGCTTGCGTTGACGATGGTGGAGAGGCTGTTTAATTACGGGTATTATACCCGGTCGCTCCATCGTCATTTATTGGTCGAGTACAGTGCGGTGCGTGTTTACACCCGGGCGTCGCCTCGGCCCGCTGGCTGGCCTCTGTCTTTTTAGTAGACCGCGCGGCAGCCCAGATTAAATCTGCGCTCAGTGCCAACCTCTCAGATGTCTATGTAGCCTACCTGCCAGCCGCACGTAACAGCGAGCTGTTCCAGGTTTTCGGCTGCCGAACGATGTAAATGGCTTCGATTTGCACAGGTGCTGGGGCGTCCACGAGTTCGTTCATCATCATCATCATCATCAGCCTGATTATACCCACTGCAGGGCGAAGGCCTCTCCCATATTTCTCCACTTAACCCGGTTCTGTGCTAGCTGCATCCACTTGAGTCCTGCGAACTTCTTAATCTCATCCGCCCACCTAACTTTCTGCCGCCCCCTGCTACGCTTTCCTTCCCTTGGAATCCAGTTTGTTACCCTCAGCGACCATCGGTTATCCTCTCTTCG
>JAJIZL010034312.1:4098-33155 GCA_023969395.1 Amblyomma maculatum
GAGTGAGTGAGTGAGTGAGTGAGTGAGTGAGTGAGTGAGTGAGTGAGCGAGCGAGCGAGCGAGCGAGTGAGCGAGTGAGTGAGTGAGTGAGCGAGCGAGTGAGTCAGTAAGTGAGTGAGTGAGGTCGTTTAGTTTCCTTCGTTCGTCCATTCATCCGTCCGTCCGTCCGTCCGTGCGTGCGTTCGTCCGTCCGTCCGTACGTCCATCCGTTCGTCCATCCGTTCGTCCATCCGTTCGTCCATCCGTTCGTCCATCCGTTCGTCCATCCGTTCGTCCATCCGTTCGTCCTTCCGTCAATACGTCTGTCCGTCAATACGTCTGTCCGTCAGTCCGTTCGTTCGTTCTCTGTTGCGCAGGATGCGCCGAGATGTATATCAAACGATTCCAGCCGCTCGCTTAGGGCTCCACAATGCTGCAGGTTGTCTCCGTCATCTTCTGCAGTTTCACCTAGACATTTCTTTGCTGACTTCAACTTGAGCTCTGAAGAGCGTAACAGGAATTCCTAATTCGGTGACCGATGAGCACTCTTGCTCTTATCACAGCCGCAGTTGCTTAGTCATTTTACGGGCTCACGTCAGCCCAATAAACGGTTACGTGCAACACCAGTTTCTTCGTTTGCTGCCTTCGGTATTGTCCCCACCACGGGACAATATGCTTTCGCGCTCAGTGAGACTACAATTTGCAAATTCACGTCATTCCCTTTTTTCCTTCGCTCCATACGCGTTTTGGAGGCGCGGAAAATGGAGCGGTCACGAAGCGCGCCGACTGGAGTGCATCGATAGTGCCATTTGAGTTCCGACGGTCACATACCCTTGCCTTTTTCAAACGCCAATTCGTTTCTATCCAACACAAAACTAGAAAAAAAAGTGGATGATTTACGAGCAGAATTGATGCCAGAGCATCCGCAAGAAGTTCACGTGACTGGCCCAGGAAACAGCTATGACGCTGTCTTCAAAATGGCTGACGCACCGTTACGATCGAGCAGGAGCGTACGGCAATAGCGAAAGAGTAGAGAGTTTTAGAATAGAGGGCCCCAAGCTTTGGGGCCCCCCAAAGAGCTTGGGGCGTCGAAATGCGCATGCGCAGAACTTAAGGCGCGCTTGGGGTCTTGGGTTAACGCTAGGGGCGGCCCCTATTTTTCGGAAATAGCGTTCGCCCCAAGCCGCCGTTGGGTCGCTTGGCAGGGTTGCCAGATTTGGCTACTTTGCGCCAAATTGGCTACTTTCTGAGCCGCCTGGCGACAAAAAGCTTAGGTTGGCTGCTTGGCTACTTTCTGGCTACTTTTGAAAAATTCTCGCCTATTCCAACGAGCCCGTTTGCGCACTGTTCAGGATGCTCATTTTTATAGACAGACAGATAGCAAATCTATCAACGGTAGCGCTGCAATACAACCAACTGTGCATGGTGACGACTGTCTCCACCCTGTTTCAAAGGGGACGCTCTTAACATCCATCCACCTAAACCCCTTGATAATTTGAAAGTAGCGACACTCTCCTCCGCGCCGCGCTTTCCTCCTCAATTCTCCTCGCGCGGCTAAGGTGGTGCGGCGGCTGTGAGCTCTGCGCACGACATGCTTTTTCTCCCTGGCGCCCGCCGGCCGGCCACAGCAATCAGTGAAGCGAGCGTTTTTGGGCCAGGTCTGCGCTCCAGGATCTAGTACTGCCTCTGACTTTGTACTTTTTTTTTGAGCGTGAACTCCATCACCGCGGTAAAACTTCGCAAAACGAGAAAACGACCCAGGCTGGTGCTTTAAACGTTAAGATCAGAGGAAGTCAAAGCGGCCGCTTAGTCTATTTCGCTACTTTCAAGCTAGCTTGGCTAAGCATAGTATATGTCACGTGATAAACCTTGAGTTTGGATCATTGGTTAATTATACACTTATTTTGATTAACTACGGGCCAAATTGAATATTTAGTAAATAGCACTTGAAACCCAAATTTGCGCTGCAGCATCGAGTCATATCCCGTTGGGAAGCTTAGGCCAAGTGTAAGGACACTGTGGTAGTTAGCGATCCTCATTAATCTGCGTTAATGAGCTAATTTTGTAAAAACCAAACTTCGAGCTAGACGATCAAGTCATATACCGTTGAAAAGCTTAGGATGAATCCAAATGCTCTGAATTAGCGATCCATATTTGCGTTAGTGAGCTATATGCAATCAAAACCACCCTTTGCATTATAGCATCGAGTCATATACCTTTCGAAAGCTTAGGTTGAATGCAAATGAGTTGTGCTTGTTATCAAACCGAATTAATTAGTGCTAATTATTTACTGCACCTAAAGCGGAATTTTGCATTATAGATGGCCAACTAAGGGGCAAGTGTAAACGCATTATGCTAGCTAGCCAAACTTAGATAAACATCACAACAACCGAGCTAACACACTAGCTAGGCTTACCACGAACTGCTTCGAAATGTTTTTCTTTGCCCGTGCATATTTGCGTGCAGTAGGTCTTATTTAGCGTGCACCCGCTGACAATAAATTTGTCATGAGTGCATCTTCCGTCCATAGGTTTGTCTCATCAGTGTGAAAGTGGCTTTTGCACTCTAGTTTGTTCACTGAATAAAACAGTTGCGCACGTTCAATGCGATCATGAGCGCGGACAACCATTCATTGACCGCAATTCTCCGAACATTATTAGGCACTGGTGTCAAGGAACTTACGAATATACTCGGTATACCGATGAAAGAATGATTTCTATATCTCTAGGCAAGGTAAACGCCTCTCGATAATGTAATATTATACTTGAAAAACCGAAGGTTCCCGTCCAACGTCTAGTAGTCATGATCAAAAAGAAGTGTGTGTGATCATGTGAACACCCCCTGCACATTGGCCGTATCCTTGATAAACCTAAACCATGATTGAGAAGGTCAACTCAACTATTTACGGCAGGCCTGAACATCGTACCTGAGTGGTTGCAGTTTCGTTTCGTCGTATTCTCCTTTCGTAGCCATTGTTTGAGACGTCCAACTCCACTAACATTTTATACTTACATTTTCGTAGACATAATTTTATGCATTTTATACTGTTTCTAATCATCACAGAGAAGTTTTTGATAACACTTGTTTATCTGGTTAGTTTAGTTTTATGTCTGTTTATATAATATCGCCGTGTTACACAGCCAGCTTTTTTTTTTTTTTTCAGAAAACTTTTCTGCGTGATTTAGTTGCTATAAGACGCAACTGGCATTTGTTTCTTCACGAGCGTTGGAATAAAACGACTATTAAGCGAATTTTTTTGGTTGTCTTTTTGCAGTGACCGCTCTATTTACTGCCCCATGCATGGCCCCATGGCTCCTTTTTGGCTACATTTTATTGCTCTTTCTCTGGTTGGCTACTTTCTGGCTACTTTTCCCATTTTTGTGGCTATTTTTCGTTTTTTGGACCTGGCAACCCTGTCGCTTGGGTTATGGCAACATGGCGGCGTTCGGCCAAGCGGCGGCCGCTCGCCTCGACACATTCGTCGCCACCGCTCCATGGTGTCACGCGTTCATGGAAAACGAAAGGCCAACGAAGCTTATGCTATGTCTCATGATGCCCGCATAACCAAATTTTAGCGATAAAACGCACTATATTTTCAGATTGCTTCCGAATTTACCGAGCTGCTAGGCTTAGCGAGTTCAACTCCTTTGGTTGCCATGGGGACCAGACGGCGGAAAGTGCGGAAGGTTCAAATGAGGTTTCCCGGTCTCGGCCTGGATTGACAATTGACCGATTTCGTTTTGTCTGACGAAAACGGTTTATAAAACTGGTAGTCTTAAGATAGTTTTTGCATAATAATAGTACTTTTTGATGAATAAGATAGCGTTGTTGGCTTTTATATATTCAAATTATTTTCCTTGACTACCGTCGTGGCGCTGTAATCGACGAACGCAAGCCCGGCTCCGCTGCGTCGGGAAAACCCCTATTCTAAAACTCGCCGCTCGGCCAGTACGGTGCGCTGCCGCGTGCTATTTCCTTGGGGGCCCCAAGCCTTGGGTCGCCCTCTTCTAAAACTCCCTAGTTCGAAACACAGAAAGCCTCTGCGTCCATGGGGACTCGAACTAGCGAAGTAGAAGGCTCGGCGAGCGACTCGCTTCTACGGAATGGCAGATTCTTTTAAAGGGACACTAAAGAGAGAAAGGAAGTGGGTTTGCATCGATAGAATGCCAGTTCCTGATTACAAAAAGACCACTCTTACTGAAAACAGAGCTGTTATAAGGTAGTAAAGAAGAATAACAGAAATACAGGTATCGCCACCACAGCCAAACGGCCGAGGCTCGCAACTACAAATCACGTGACGCGCTTAGAGATCCCGGAGGCTGACAAATGCGAATTACGTTGCATGTTTGAATGCGGTAGTACGTTTTTTCTCAAACATGATAACACGCTTTTATCATACGTAAAAGACGGCGAAAAGACAACGTAAACGTTACAAGGCAAATACAAAAATATACTTGGAGGCGCCACAGGCGCCCACTTCAGTTTTGGTTATGTTTCGGCTCAGGCATTTCGTGCGCACTCGGATAGTTTGTTTGAACCTGCAGCGCCTGAATTACGAGCTTGGAACAGCAGATGCGCCTTGATGGTTCCCATTTAAGCATTCGGAGGCACGAGCGAGCGAAATCCGCTACCGCCGACACGCTCCTTCGTTCACACTTCTGCGCCAACATATTGCCGTCGTTGCCGCTTCGACTGCGACCTGACCGCTTGACTGCAGCTACGTACGCCACGAAAAGCATACATATGCTAAGTACCAAAGGAAAAACGCATTATCATTCAATTGTTCACTAAATCATGGCACTGCGTCAACAAGACTTTCAACGTGCTATTTGCAGGCGTCGTAAACAAAAGGGGCATACTTGCCGCTCATACCAAGGAGAGCGTCGATATATTGCGCTCGTCGCTCGGCGAAAAAAAGGGCCTCGGGTAAAAAGTAAAAACTAAAAATAATGAAGCACCAGAAATACATTACAAACGGTTAAAAAAAATTGATTTGTAAAAGAAAAAAAAAAAAAACGCTAGTACCACTATGACTCGAACTCGTTACTGCTTGTTCCGTATCGTTCGGCGCTAACCGCTCGGCTACGCCGCGCCACGGAAACCTTGGAAATACTTCTAGTTTTTATGTGATGGCCCCATTTACAATAAAGTGTTTCTGCTGTCGGTCTAAAAATTACAACTTCTTGATCATCGGCGCATGCTGCCTGCTCTCACGTCTTGCAGCTAATGTTCTGGATGCCTATGCGCACTATATTGTGCACTGGATCCATTTTAACATGTGGAATTTCTTAGCGCTGGCAAATGTAGTGGCGCCGGCACTTCGGTCATGTTCTGCTACCGTGGATGTAATTTTTGCTGAACACGGAGCTGTAGCACAAACCTTGAAGGAAAAAAGTGCGACGAAGCTTCAAAACTGACAAGCGCAGCAGCGAGGACACTATTTTGCTGGTAACTAAATCTTATTTGTATGTAAACATGTCAGGAAGCGTTGCGATGACCGAGGGCTCGGTTTGTTTATACACAGTGCAAGAAGGAGCGCAAAAGCTTGAGAAAAATGTAAAGTATTGTGCATTACAAGCGCTCTATGTTTTTTTTCTTCCTTTATGGGCCCATCGCTCGGTAAATTACTCTCTTTATTGTTTTATTTATTTCGGCTGAGGCCGTCATTGCGAGTACGCTGTTGCCATGTTGGCCCTTGAGGGATGCGACGCCGCGGGCCGCGCCGGCTCGCTAGCTATCACGGAGTCTCCGCTTACGTCATAGTGTGCGTCACTCAACTCCGTCTACGTAGTCGGAGGCCACAGTTTGAATTCGACCGGCGGGAACAAGAAAAAACCTCAACTTCTTATCACAATATCTCAGCAATTATTCGATATTTTGCTGCCGGATATGCGGCGACAGTGTCACCAAATGTAGTTTATTAGATTTTCATACCATCTTTGGCTGTCTTTAGTGTCCCTTTAAGGCGAAAGCATTTCTGGTCTCATGAGTGGTATGCACAGTAGTTGTGTATACAGGGCGTGTCGGCAGAGCGTGCCCGAACGAACTGGCTTTTAAGAAAAAGAAAAGAAATACCATCGCAACTGAGTATCGAACCCCTGCCAGAAGGAACACACCAACTTCCCTGGCCCGCGCATGAGAGCACTATACTATTGCCGATTTTTTTTATATTGCTCTAAGAATATACAATATTTACACAGGAACCCGGACACATTTGACTAAGGTAGCATGACAGATTCCTTCAATGAGTTAAGATTTCAAAGTGCGGGAGACAGTCATGTGCTGGATCCACTAGTTTAATATCTTCCAATACCTTACAATTGCTCCTTTAAAGTATTATCTCACTTGCCGTGCGTCAATGTCTGCGTGACGCACCGCCACTCTATAGACTATGAAGGCCCAACGCCATTAGAAGATCATATTGAACACCATCCTCAATATCGATCGAGAGATACCCGATGCCGTGAGGGTTAAACGAAAAATCCTCATTAGTCCTTTGGAGGATGTTCTGGCAGTCCAAGAAAACATACTGAATGGTTTCGTCGTTCTTACATAGAACATAAGGTACTCTCCTAGGCATAGATATCCCTTTCTCTTGCAACCATGCTTTTTAACCGGCAAAATTACGTATCTTGTAGTCTAAAAAAAGGTTTGGCTGTAGGAATAACGTCTATTTTCTAACTCGTTTTAGAAAATCTTGGACTGGGCCTGCGCTGTACAGTGGTGGAGGGAACAGTGGGTCCCATATGTCTGCAAATTTTTTTCCATGTCACATGGCTAAGATAATCCAATGAAAACTGTGTAGAAGAAAACGACAAGCTTTTACAACTCCTTTCAAATTCCCGTGAATAGATCCTTGAATACAACAACAAATTTAGGCAAAAATCTGCCCAATCTCAACAGAATAGCAGGCTGAGTGGCAGGGTGTCTAACCAGAACTTTTTCGAGTTCGGTTCGGGTTCGCGGCTTAAGGGTTCGAGTTCGCTTTCGGCTACAGAGACACATTTCGTTCCGGTTCAAACTGGTTTGACCCTGCCCAAACCGGTTTAACTGTTCAAAACCAAAAAAAAAAAAAAAACGATAACAAGGACAGTTCCCTGTGTTTTGAAAGCGACCTCGCCCCCACAGGTGACATTAGAATAATGAATCCATTTACCCATTTTTTGTTTTTGTTTTTTACTTCCTGTACTGCTTCTTCAAGCTTGCCTCGTCTCCCCGCCTCACCGGCTTTTCTCTCCTTTAGTTTCTCACGCTGCAGTTCACCGATTGTACAATTACTGTCATTCCATTCTCTGTTTGTTTGTTTTTCAGGGCCTAATCACAGGTTCCTTCGCTCTTCTTAAACTCGTCCCCCCTCCCCCCCTTTTTTGTTTTTCAAGGTTTTTATCCCGACCTCCCTCGTCACCTCGCAACCCGTAGACCAGGTTAATCATTAGTTACGCTTTCTCTCAATAGCGCACTTCTAAATTTCAGTGCCACCTTTCTAGACTGTCTTAGGTTTTCGCATCAGTGATGGTGGATAAAGCGATGAAACGATTTTTTTTTTTCGACACCGCAGTTGTGAGAGCCGAAACGACAGCACACTAAATAGAGGCACTGAATTAATACTGCCACCAGTAATTCCTCTCAGTTCCTTGCGCCACCCAGTCTTCACAATTTAACATCTGAGCTTCACTCCTGGCATAATTTAACTTGTGAAGGAAAATAAAACAAGCACATATCGCTGGGACGAAAGAAAGAGAAGACAAAATAGGAAATCGAATTATGGAATCATCTTTGTGCTGTGTTCATATACAACTCAAGAACAGACTGGTAAATGCTGCTCAAGGTGCTTTCCACCGTCACCATCGACTTATCATTCTGAAGTATCGATCAAACAACTTGCATCTGCTGACGTCGCATCTCATACGGCTGCTATGCATGTTTCATGTGACTCATTGCAACATCGTCGAACGATAGGAAAGTAAAATGTTTTGCATGACTTTTTTAAACATATTAGTCCTTTTATTTTTGAGGTATACATGGTTATATATTTGTTTCTCGAAGTATCTAACTAAACTTAAGGATTATATGCCATTATTTCACTGCGTAGGAAGATAAGTAGGCTCTCAAGGGGCAACCTTCTCTATGAGCGGCGCCATTGCGCGGGCAGCAGCCACCCGTGTTCGGGATGAACCCATAGCCCGACGCCAGAGATTGGTGCTATATGCATGTGACAATATATTTTCTTTTATTCTTGTCATCTTTCAGCAAGGGACGATTGTTCAATATGGTTGAGATGTTTGCGGTGTGCAGTGGCGCTTTGCAAATATTCGAAAGGAGTGCTTTAAAAGCAGCGATAAAAGAAAAAAAAATGAAGGTAAGTTGCCAGAAAAGTGGATAGGAACTGTACCGCGAACCGGTTCGAAATGGTTCCTCCGATTTGTTCCGGTTCGTGTTCAGTTCCAAGATGGCGGAAAAACATTCGTCCTCGGTTCGGTTCCGGCCAAAAATTCGGGTTCTTCTCCAGTTTTAGGTCCGGTACCGGTTCAGCACCAGCACGCTAAAGGGGGTCCTTAGCATCCCTAAATAAAATAAAGCGGTTAACTAACTGTGGTTTGTACAAGTTGCAGAAACCGAGACCTCCAGCGTGTGTACACATCGAAGTAGGTTGTCTTGACTTGTTCTTTCCAAAGAGGAACCCCACACAAGCACTGCAAGCACCGTATACAACTTCTGCACAGTTAGACGACAACAGTGTGTATCACGCACCACAAGTTGCTGACCAAGAAAAGATTGCAATTGTGGCACGTCCAAACATTGAAAGGTTCAATTCGCCAAATCCTGCTGTTTCTTTTCTCAATTCCGCAGCCTTATTTAGCATATAAGGCTCACTATTCGGCGCAATTGTTCACGATACATTGGCGGAGACATCGGGGTCCGAGGCCATTCACCATGCCAAAATCCCAATCAATTTTCTCGTTTGAGCGCACTGCCACTTACTTCACAGAAAGCTTTAAATGTTCTATCTTCCCAAATGCTTTCATAATTACAGCAGAAAACAGCATCATCCGAGTATGCCAACAAACATACCTCTTCTCTGTGCTATCGAAATGCTGTAAGACATTCGTTGGGATTTAGCATTACAGGTTCAATATATATGCAAAACAACAATGGTAAAAGGCACCCTTGGCGCACATACCGTCCGGGCCGAATTCTGTTTCCAACCTTTCTGTTAACAATAAGGCGTGTTGTGCATCCGCTGTAAGCCATTTTCACTCCATGCTAAATTATAAATTTCAAACATTTACGTCTATAGCAGGGATAGACGAATATTGAGAGGGACACGGCGAAACGGATTTTCCAAGTATACTCGCGGTATTGCAGCAAGTGCCTGCGTTGCATGACATGCCTCTAGAACACCACATCCCTTCTTTGCGTTTGTAACAATACTGCGTTCTTTGATACCTCAGGTCTCAAGACTACCAACGATATTTCTCATCACACTTCGAAGCCTTCTCACCAATACTTTCAAAACATTTCACAATTAACTTTCGTTAGACACGTCGGTCGCTTTAATTTAACTTGCCTCAGCATGGTTGAATCATGAGAAAAAAAAATGAAGGTAGAAGCCATTTCATTTCATAGGCTTCACTAAAGCATTTCCTGAAACGGGTGCTATACTATCGCCGCCGCCGATATTGTTCACTTAAAACTGAAACACACTCTAGCCCTGTGCGGTAAACATTTTCTTCATCAAGTTCCAATTGCTACACACTCGAGCTGAGCAGTGAACATCATAGCCCTCATGAAGTTCCACAGATACGCCATCTCGGCGAGTGCGGGCAAGGTACACGAGCGTAGTGCTGGATGAATCCACCACGCGGCGTGGCAGAATTCGCAATGCTTTCGCATTATCTCACATACGAAGACTTAAGTACACACTTGTATATTTTTCTTAGGCGCGTCATATGATATCGCCATAGGCTTGTCTTGCATAGAGGCAAGACTGCGCCATGAGGAAAGATGTGGGCAATGTGGTTATGGTGGCTAATGCAGCTATGGCGCCATCTACTATGCACAAGTGCCGCCGCCCTGGTGACGCATGTGACTGTACGCCCGCATTATTGTGACAAAAAAGTGTATCGGTGCACATAAAGTAAAGAAAAATAACTTATACAATGCCTTTGTTTCAAGTAATTACGACCTCGTAATTATTTCGGCAAGTGAATACCAGATACTAGCTCCAAACACTCCTCCTCAATGCAAAAATCAAGCTCCGTGTAAAATATTTGCGACCAGCCACAAAGGCAAGCATCCATTTATAAAAAAAATAATTAGTGCAATTCTTGTCGACAAAGGAAAACTACAGTCAGTCCTCCATCACCTTTCTAAAAGGTAACAAAGGAGATGCGGTGGCTGCTCCGAGATCAACAAAGCCTCAAGAAAGCACAAGAACTAGTGTAGCGATCTATCTGATACGTGATATATGCTACATGCATATTTGTTCATTTTATTTAAACTGAACTTGTAGGATTATCTTTACCTGCCTCTATGAGAATCTGCGCAAGAAATTAATTTTTAGCTGTTTTTCATGCGAGCTTTGATCGAGGAATTATTCTTGCGATGTTCGAAACAACTGTTTTAAAGTGCCCGAGCACTTTACCTTTTTTAGCAGCGCATTCCATCATAATTCTATAAATGTACCTTTTAGTAACGTGTTTAGTGACCTATTAGCGGTGCGTTTTAGCGGACTTGGTTAATTTTATATGTGGGCTGGCAGCCTACGCTATCGCGTCATACCCTTAAAGGCGGAGCTTAAGTGTCCCCCATATTTAGATGCAAAAAACGCCTTTACCACCACCACCTAAAACGACGGTGAACTTTGATGCGTTCAACGGAACGCTGGTTGCGTTCGATGCAAAGCTCGGTCGCCCGCAGCCAACGCTTTCGCTCACACTTGGTTCAGCAGCGTTGAACCCATGTAATGTGTTTTCTGACAACCAATCAGAGAAACAACATGGCGCCGAACGGCGGCCATGTGTGTCGAAAATAGGGCCCCTGCACACATCACCGCAGGAGACGAATGGCCCCTTGTTTGGCTGGGTTCAGATGGCATAACGCCCTAGAACGACTTAGGCTAATATGAATGCCCTTGTGTTTATTTTTGTTTTGTTTCTTTTACGTGCCCTTCATCGTGCTCTTTTCGCCTCCATCGGAAAGGGACTGCCGCGGCCGGGATTCGACACCGCGGCTTCGGGATCAGCAGTCGAGAGCCATAAGCACTGAGCTACAGCGACGAAGCACGAGTAGCTTCTAGAAGACTGTTTGAAAATATTAAGCAGTAAGGAAAAGGGGCAGCTTCTTCATATTTCAAGTAAACGGCCACGGGCCCTAGCTAAAAGAAGCGTAGCAAAGCTCCGTGTGAGCAAATACTTAAGCGTGACATTTCTGAAGCACCACTAATGCTAATCAGAAGGTAACAATTTTACCCTATTGAAACTGTGCAACGACGTAACGATCTTCAGTTCCGGCAGCATAATTTGTCTTTGGAACGATGTCCAATGAACCAAGTTAGAAGAAAAAGAAGACGTCCCTAAAAGGTAGATTTATAGAATTATGATGGAATGCGCTGCTAAAAAAGGTAAAGTGCTTGGGCACTTTAAAATGGTTATTTCGAACATCGCAAGAATAATTCCTCGATCAAAGGTCGCATCTCACAAACAGCTAAAAATTCATTATTTGCGCAGATTCTCATAGAGGATGGTAAAGAAAATCGTACAAATTAAGATTAAAAAAAATGAACAAATATGCTTGTAAAATATATAACTAATTTACTACACAGCAGATGGATCGCTACACCCGTTCTGACGCTTTCTTGCGGCTTAACCGATCTTGACCAGCCACCGCACCTCTTTTGTTACCTTTTAAAAAGTTGATGAGGACAGCCTGCAGTTTTCCTTTTTCGACATAATACAGCGTTCTGTCGATAAGGAAGCTATATTCTCATTTGAAACGGAGCTTTGGTAAGCCATATGAAGGCGAAAAAGTTTCAGGGGTGTACTATACTATGCTTATGTTCCGTAATGTAAAATCATTGCGAGTTTTGTCACGTCGCCAATCGCCCAAACTGCACTAGCGGAACTCGGCTGCCCCCGACCAAATGGCTTATATGTACGGCGCAATAACCTAGGTTAAATGAAGTAGCAGTGCCGATGAAACTTCATGAAGACGACGATTCTCACTGAACAGCGCGAGAGTGTGCTGTAGTTTCACACGAGGCGTGATCGAATGTGCGGCCAAGGAAACTGATATGTTCGGATCCTGGTTCGATTCCTGGCGGTGGCACCATTTTTTCCTGAGCAGGTCAGCGCTGTCTAACGTTAGGCTCTGAGTTCGAATTATGCTTCCCGTGGGTATGCGCGGCTAAGACAAAGGGATGCCTACTCATCACTTAACCAAGGTCAGTGCAGCAGGTCACGTTACCGGGAACGAAACGCGTGCAACATACTATTGCCAGCGGCACCAACTCGATGATGATGATGATGATGATGATGATCGACGCAAAGGACCCATGTGACCTCTGATACCAAATGTTAAACCAATAATAAAAATAAAACTACTCCAAACAATTAGAAAGTATATAAACCAGTTTCCCCGTTGTAATGTCCGTAAGGTCGTTAGGCTGACGTCGGACTAGCAAACGACATCCATTGGTCCATCTCGCTGACTGTCGGGTGAAAGATGGGCGTTCCCTCGCCACGGCCGGACTGAATGCAATGAATGCAGTGCCGCATGCTTCCTCACCCGTTTCGTTTTCGCGCACGCAGAGTGCCACGCCCTACCTCCCACCAAACGCGAAGCTTTCGGAGGCTAGACGACCGGGCAGGAGAGAAACAGCTTTCCAAGTGAACGGCAGGAGAGAAACATGACAGAATAGGGTGATTGCGGTGGCTGTAACTGCGTTATTAATTACTCTTTTCAAAAACATTTTTCTCTATTTTCGATCGAAGGTTGGACAGTGGCCCTTTAAGAAAAAAAACGCGTCACGTTTGTAATAAACTTATAACTTGTTTTTAGTGACCTCTCCAACCTCTCTCGGCCATTATTGCATCCGCTGCGTAGGTGCCCGAAGCTCTGACCGAAGCGTTTTTTTACCTGCGGGGTGGGTGCGTCAGCGTCCCAGGTTCAACGTTGTGTTCTGCCGTTTTCAAGCGTCTGCGTGTGGGTTACCTGTGTCAAACATTCAGTATTTAGTTGTGGTGGTGGTGGTGATAGAGCTTTAGCGCAAGGCGAAGGCTGTGCGCGCTCATTGAGAAACTATTTGCCGCTGCGTGTGCCCATTTTCTAACAATGCGACAATGCTGCGTCATTGCTTGGCGGCTTGGCCTTCGAACATGTCGCAAAAGTGGCGGCCTGCGCGGATACACACGAACGGCGTCTCGCTGTATCCCTTTATAATTGAACGGTGGGTGACATCTTATTGCGCTCAAGACACGTGTCGCATTCCGCAAAGCCTTCGATCGGCTCCCTTGCTACTTTTCTTTTTCCTTTTTTTTTTTTGCTTATACTGCGTTGCATCACCGCACCGACGTTCGCTGAACGAATGTGCTTTAGCTGGTCTCACTTGGAGGTTCTTATTGTCAGTGGGATGTTTTTCATAGATACGTTAAGTGCTGAAGTTAGTGCAAATTGCAAGCCTCACACTGACTCCTCTTAGCGACACATGGAGCGCGAGCAAAACAATGTAATTGTGAACAGGACGAGATTTCAGTTGTAGGGAGCAAAACTGTATCGCAGTTATTTTCACTTCGCAGACCCATTAACTTCTAAGTTGTAACGGTGCCCGTATGAGTTTCTTACCAAACCTCTTATTGCTATAGGTGTTCTAACGCTAGCGTTACAGTTATCCCTTTCGATTTTATTTGTTCTTTGGCACTGATGCTACTTTGCTTGTTCGCAAGCGTCTTGGCCTTTTATAATCTCACCGCGTCTCGTTTGGAGACCTACGCTCAGGTAATTTTGTTACCACGAGGATTTCATGAAGACCATGACAGACGAATGAACGGTGGTCGCCTTCAGTTCAAGATTTGCACTGTCGCGACACGTCTATGTAAGTAATCGTGAGTTATTAAAGCCTTTCTTTTGATGCAACAGTGCTTCACTCATTTATGACCTTAATGAAATGTCTCAGGCCATGTGCTATGTGCTTGCCGAATTCACTTGAAGGCCCCTTGTATGCAGAAAGGTTCCTGTAGAAATCAGCCACATAATGCGTTTACCTGACACGCGACGAAAGGCAAGGCTAATGACGACGGAGCTGACGATGCTATATGATAAGACGGTTGAGGATGCCATAACATTTTAGTTAACGTAAAACTTGCCAGTGTAGAATTCCATGTCTATAGTAAAGTTGCACAGTTACGGTGTCCATGTTTCCGCCTTATCCGTGCATAGGTATGCCTCCGTCGTCGTTGGCATTGTCGTCCCCCCCCCCCCCCAAAAAAAAAAAAGGTAAAAAAAAATCAAATCTTCCGCCAATAGTACGCGACTGTGAGGTCACGGGTTTTCGTGACGTCAAATGTTTGTTTTGCATCAGAGTTCGCAGGAGGCACCGAGAAACTAAAGCATCTCTAAGTCGACACGCAGGCGCTGGGAGTTTCGCTACCACGGGATCCTTCTAGCATAATGTAACGCGACGGCCAGGCACGGAAGAGCGACATATAGCGGATGATAGCACGTTTCTGCATAAGCGCCACTCGCCTTTACCATATGTCTTTCTGCATGTACTGCGCTGCGTATTGAGCTTCGAGGGACGGCGCATTTCGCGTCTGGTCAGAACAGCCAACTTGTCTCTTGTCCCTGATAAGACAGCACAAAGACAAGCTATCAAACAATACACCAGCAACGCATTGTGCGTGGTGGTAACTCTGTACAGCCTTATAAGGACAAGACGAAAACAAACAGCAAACAACCAACTAGGCTCAATTCTTGTACTGTTAGCATAGTTGGTGCATGCTTAAATAACGCGATCAACCGCTTTCAATAGCATTTTATTTTGAAACGTACAATCACGCGATATCACCTGGACTTGCTTGCCATAACCGCCTCGTGGTTCGATCGAAACACGTTGGTTTTCAGGCCGCTGCTACATAAAGTGAATTTACGGTTGCATATCATTCAGTGTGGCCCTGGCGGCGTGATGCGCAAGCACTCAGTGGAAATGATGCCTACGACCTTTATTTTGGCCGCGCATGCGCACGGGACGCATTGCTCAAACTCTGAGCCTAACGTTACATGGCGCTGACTCGCTCCGCAAAGCACCAGTTCTGGTGCCGACCCGTTTCAAAAGGTATGGCCCCGAGCATCATCATCAAGCATCATCTGCGCTTGACAAGGCTGCTCACCACTGTACGTACAGACACGCTTTGATGACAGGTCTGATGACAGGCTCAGATAATAGTTAATGTCCACGCCAGCCAAGAGCAGTGAAATGCTTTCTTTCACATGGATTGCGAAATGTTGCCAATCGGTAAGAGGTGGGCACAGCAATGTCAGCTCCCATGAAATCATCTGGATGGTGCACCTTGGTTATAAGGAAAGCAGAAGCATTAAAAAATGACCACCGTTGTTACGTTAACCCCAAATCTAGGTTTGGGCAGTGCAGAAAGCAGGTATTCTACATGCTACCTTTGTCTTGTTATGATAAATACTATGTAGGGCAGACTGGTAGTTATTTGAAAGTCCGCCTGTTTGAACAAAAAAATTATTTAACCCTAACACATGCACTCGAAAATTTGCCGAAACATTGCTGGACATGTAAATGCCGTCCCCCTTTCTATAAGACTATTGTACTTAGCAAAGCACATAATCAGCGTACACGGAAAATTACTGAGGCATTCCATATTGTGAAAGGAAGGGAGAAGTGAGCCACTGACGCTTGACATCAACTTGACAAAAAAAAAATGAGATTGCGTATCTAGAATCAGTTGTTAAGTAGCACGTGTTTTTTTTTTTTTTTTTTTTTTTTGTAGATTTGCGTTTATCCCAGATCTTTTGTCAGTTCATTTCGTTTTTCATTTTATTTTGTTTCCCTTCTCCTTTCTTCCGCAATGTATATTCTCTTAACGCTTCCAAAAAAAACTTCAGTTGTGAGAAGCGCTCGTGCCGCGTTTTAAGGCGAAAGCCTTTAATGGCTCATATGCTGTCGTAGACAAAATGTGTCCCGCTTTTGCGGTGCTCTAATTGGCCGAGGCGGGATGACGTCATATACTCTCGACCAATCTCAGAGCACCACCACAATATGCGCGAATGCGTGCCTTATATGACCATATGTCAATCAATGATAAATTACTAATAATTATTTAATCACCAATTGATGACTAACTGATTCATTGATTACCTAATTATTTACCAACGAATTAGATTATTTTTTAATTATTAACTAATTAATCATTCACTCAGTGTCAGTTGCTTAGCAGAATGCGGCACTCAGACTTTCGCCTTTCATTACTTTCGTCGCTTAAGTCCCTCGTAATTAATTTTGCCTTCTTTCGTGTGCTTGTCTTTTCGCTCTGCGCTTAGAAAAGTGCAAGTGTTCCAACTCGCTGAGTTTAGCATCCTTGTGAAGAAATGCTTTCACATTGTTATTGTTATGATTATTAAAATACAGATAGCCTTAGTTGCTTTGGGACGTTAAACCCCACAAACAAACAAACAAATGTCAATCATCTGCGTCCGTGCCCGCTGTTAGATGTGGGACCCTCGGTTCGGCTCTCACACTGGTAGATCCCCTCAGGTCCCGTCCCGAAGAGGTGGCGAGCAGTAGGAGGTTTGGAGAAATTGGCAGAGGCTTACGGCAGAAAAGGCATTGCACGAGATTTATCTACATGTTTACAAGAGTACAGGAAAGTCATAAGAGGGACATAGTGAGAGCGTAAAATAGAGCGTATCAAAAAGCCACCCGTGGGCTGCTTAAATACAGTCTGTCGTCCCCAGATCCCTGGAGTTGGGGACTTCAACTGCTTCTTCATCGTCCAATAGCCTTCGAGCCACTTCTTAGGCTCTACCCACCACGTGATTTATCACACCAACACACATCGTTTGTTTGTCCAGGAGTCACATGTTCAACAAGGCTGATAATATCGGAGAAGATGTAGCTATCTCGGGGATGCTGTGGCTACCGTGTAGATGTTGTGGCGATCTCAGAGATGTGGCTGTCTCGGAGATGTTATGGCTACTTGCAGTCACGGGCCGCGATTCAGACTTGGCGTCGGCTGGGCGCATCGGATTCACAGCTCCAGGCCTTGTCCGTGAGAATACAAGTCCGGCAGAACACCATCTTGGCTGGCGACGCAACACGAGTGCAATTACTCGACCGGACGCCGAGCCTGCGTTCTCACCGCACAACCCACGCAACCTTCGCTGAGCTGATCACGTCATGCGTGTTCATCATCAGTCTCCGGCCTTGATCCAAGCAGTGAGAACTAAGGCACCGACGTAGAAGTGGTTGCCCGGCGCGCGGCGAAGTATCGAAGTGTTGTCTTACACCGCCGCGTTTTACCAGCAAAGGGGTTAGCCGTGCATGGAGCTGCCGCCGCCGTTGCCGCCGCGTCATCGCCTCTCGAGTTGAACATCCGGCCGCGTGGAAGGGAGCTGAACCTTCGATCTTAACACCGCCCCCCATCTCCACCTTAGCAACACCGCCGAACGCACGCATACCAAAATTGAGACAACTTCATTCTGCTCTTGTCTTTCGATCGCACCTAGATACTGAAAACATATGATGCGACATTTTGCATCCACTGGTTTTCGTTTTCACGACTGTGTTCCGTGCACGATGTAAGAATATTTTTCCACCATTGTACCGCGCTAGCTCCCTGGCTCTGGCGTTGCGCTGCTGACTATATTTCACCTGCCGAGCTCGACAGATCGAACCCTCACTGCGGCTGCTGTATTTCTATGCAAAAGTACATCCCTACACTCTGCAGTGCAAATGTGCCTTATTTGGACACCCACAAAGCACGAAACCTTCCGTGTAGTGTGCGATGCCACCACGAGTCAATAAACCCCAGGTGATCGAAACCAGTCCGGAGCACACCACTACAGCTTTCCTGAATCCCGATAGGACATGTGCCAATTTTTCCCTGCGTGGCGAGCGATGTTTTGCACAGGGGTAGCGACAATAAAAACGGAAAACCAGTTACCTAAGCCAGTGACGAAACTTATCAAACAATGCGATTAGAGATAACAGTGAGTCACGCTGTTGCTAGTTTGGCCCAGAACAAAGACAGCTATCTTCTGAAGACATCGCTGGGGTTCGCAGCACTGACACGCGTTGTTATCTGAAATAACCGATACTTTTACCCTTGCGCGAGCAATGATGCCCACCACGTGCGGTGGCGAGCCGCTTGAAAACTGTAGGTTTGCCATAAAACTTCTTGCAGTCGCCTATTCTAGAGCGCAGCTCTTTGGCGCCCGTTCCTGGATTTCGCGTCGCCGTCGGCATCGGCGTGAGCCTCGTAGCCAGCTCCGCCATTTCTCCAACCACAAAGCTTCTTTCATGACAGCCAAGAACTCTTACTGGAGTGTTTCAAAATTAAAAGTTTTCTGTGATTGTGCATACGTGTATGGCTCGAAATCTTTGCCTCAATCTATCGAAAAGGTGAAACAGCTGATTAACTGTCTAAAATTTCGCATTAGAAGTAACGAAATTCGCGGTAATTTTTTTTCTTCAATTTTCAGCCGATATCAAGTCCAACAATGAGGCTTTAGCTTTACGTCCACGCATTAAAACATTTTTAGCCTTCACGATCGTTAAATTAGACCTTTGTACTTACACTTTGTTACACAGCAGTTGAAAGGGCAACGAATTTGCAGCCCTCAGCTTCCCATTACTGTTTCATTGTAATCTTTGTATCAGGCGGTAGCGATAGGTGAGCTGCAGGAGCACGTGGGCATTTTATTAAGCTGCTAAATTGTCTTTATTTTCTGCCAATTAAACTGATTGAGTACAACTACACGCAATTACTGGCATCAGTAAATAGTTTTGTTGTACGCATTAAGTTCTGCCTGGCAGCGAAAGAACGCATTTACGGCCTAGAGCTTTGAATCTGGTTTGTTTTGGTTTGGTTTATGCGGTTTAACATCCCAAGCCATGAGGGAAGCCGTAGTGAAGGGCTCCAGAAATTTTGACCCCCTGGGGTTCTCTAACGTGCATTGACATCGCACAGCACACGAGTGCCTTGCTTTTCGCCTGCATCGAAAAGCTGCCGCCACGGCCGGGATTCGATCCCTCATCCTTGGGTTAAGCAGTCGAGAGCCTTAACACTGAGCCACCACAGCGGGTTAAGACCTATAATGTCCAGATCGTATTCAAGTAAAGCTGTATCTTAAAGGCTGCATCGTTTAGTGACCACAGCTTCGTCGTGCGTACCATTAGATCCAAGGAGGCTAAGTTGTGGCTTAATTCGGATCTATGGAAGCTTAACGACAAAGATTAAGTTTTACAGATACTTATACAGCGACACATATAAAGCATGTTAGAAGCGGAGCCCAAAGCGGCCGCCGCAGCCGGGATTCGATCCCACTTCCTTTGGTTCAGCAGTCGAGAGCCCTAGCCGCTGAGCCACCGCAGCGGGGCACCTTTGAATAAAAAAATATGTTCACCACTAGACTCAAAGTCAGCAGTTCTTACACCGAAAATGACTCCGTGGTCGCAGTTTTGTGGTGGGTGGCGGTGCAGCATAACCCTTGAAACCCAGGGTAATGGCGTCGGAACATGCGGTTTGGGCGCTCTGCAGGTGAGAGCGCTATTTTTAAGGCGAAAGCCTTTAATGGCTCATGCTGTCGTGGACAAAATGTGTCCCGCTTTTGCGGCGGCTTTGATAGGACGAGGCGGGATGACGTCATAGAGGTCTCGACCAATCACAGAGCGCCATCCCAGCATGCGCAAATGCGTGCCTTATATGGCCATATGTCAATCAATGATTAAATACTAATTAATGAGTAATGAATTATTTACTAATAGGTGACTATATAAGTAATTCAATTACCTAATAGGTACTTAATTAATTGTGTAATTATTATTTGCACACCTAGTGTATAATTAATTATTTCATATTCAATTAATTGATTACTGCTTAGTGCCAGTTGCGTAGCAGAATGCGGCACTCAGGCTTTCGCCTATCACTACTTTAGTCGCTAAAGTCCATCGTAATTTTTCTCAGAACACACTGTCCTACCGCTTACAGTGCAACTTCTCTAAGTTTGTCCACATTGTCCCTTTTAGATCGCTACCTCGACCTCCAGAGCCTTCGATACGGTGGAAACGTTCACTAGCCTTCACTCTTCGTTCGGCATAAGCACCACTCACGGTGTGTAGTGGGCAGGTTTCAGTAAAAATGTCACCGGAAAACATGGCTCTGGCAAAAATGTCCCAAGACAAAAAGTCCCCATTTGGGCAGTAAGAAAAAATGTGCCCAAAAGGGTGCAATTTAACCTCAAGATTGAAGGAGTCTGGTCAGTCTGGCCTGGGAGCGAGGGGTGAGTTGCTGTTACTGTCAAGGACTTTTAGCGACTTCCCCTTACAACTTGCTTTATGATTTTAACTTGAGCCTTATTCGCATATTTGTTCCTAGCTGTTTTCTTTCTTTCCACCTGCTGCAGTACTTTTTTCTTTTTGTGCTATAAGCCTTAGACTGCGTTTCCTAGTGGCGAGCGGCAATATTGTATGCTACGGCGCTTCCAACCATCCGCTTGAAAGTGGCCAAACATAAAAAGACGCGGAACGTTCGTAACAAAAGAAAGTATAAACCTACATTTAACCTATATAAACCTAACCGGATCGAATGGTATTATGGGCTTTTCCCCTTGCTTTTTCGCCATGTATTCTCTACTGCCTGTAAATATAACGCGCACACAGAGGAGCCAGCTCCCAAACAATCGTTACATCAGTTCTGAAATGAGGAATCCGGTAAAACATGCAATTTCTTCAGTACTCAGTTTCGGAATTATTCATTCTTAGGACCAATTCTTGGTTTCAGGACGTTTCTTTCCTGGGTACCTCCTCCTCAGGGGTCTTCTCTTCCTGAGGCGTTATTTCCGGGGCCGTATCTTCCCGGGCCATTTTTTTTTTTTTTTCGGGGACGTTTTAACCCACACCCGTAGTGGGCACAGGGAAGCGCCACTGGGACGAAGGTCCCGTACACCGTGACATGGCGCCGTAACACGGAAGATGGTCAGTGACCTAATTCTGAGACGCACAGCAACCATATGCTATTTACTCTAAAATAAATGGTGGACCTTTACGAGCATCGCTATCATTATTACGACATTAAGTGCATGGACGGGTAATAAAGCGACTTTAAGTGTTAGCATACCCGCGAAAGAATGAGCTCAACAGCTTAGTTCAATTGACGCCACGGTTCGTGAATAAAAAAATAATAATATAGGAAGGCACACAGCCTGGCTTGGGTTATAAAGGAGTACAGGAAATGGCAACAAATATTCAGGTCAAGAATAGTTATACGCCCTCTACTCTGCGTATAGGCAAGATGAAGCGCGGGTTTTAATCAGAGTATGATTTCATAACTGGAACCGATATTGTTCACCATATTTGCAAACTGCATCAGTTTTCCCATCCTCTCTCTCTCTCTCCCCCCCCCCCCCTTTTTATACGCAGGACGTAAGCACGTTAGTCTTACGAAAGGACATTTGACGTTACACTGTCTTGTCGTCGTAGATAACAGGTGAACGTTCTTATAATGTCGGTCATATTCTATTGCGCAATCAAATATAGCATGCGGTCTTTGATCACTGTCCCTGTAAAATGTAACACGAGAGTCACTTTAAAAACGTACCGATAAAAAGTATATTTGTGAAGAAGCCATGACTGATTCTATATCGCGATCACTGCAAGCGCAAAAATGAGCCACACACTATTGCTCACATCAGCCGTACGAAAATGTGATAGGGCCCACACGAACATATAAAGTGATAGCTTTGATGACAGGTTGTTTCAAGCACATTTAGGAACTTGCCTGATATTTTACATGCCGGTCTCTGCCAAAAAATATTCATAAAGTATTATTTCGGGGATGCTATATGCAAAACGATCCCTGAACGGAAAGCGGCATGTGGGGACGAGCAAAGATAAAGCAAAAAATATATATATTCATGGCTGTGGGGACACTAGTCATAATCCCCGTGCGAGGTAAAAGTAAAACATGTAACGAAAGGAAGAGGTCCACCGGAAATTATATGCGTGCTCCGGCTTTGCAAGGATTAGCCCTATAGAGAAAGCACTCGTCAAAAACACAATTCCGTAGAACTTATGCCCGCAAGTAAATTTAGAATGCAAAAGCCTCATACAACACAACAAAATTTAGTTACAAGAGTGGATGGTTACCACGACGTCACCAGGAATCTGTCCTTCATATCCATCATTTTCAACGTTGAGAAGTTCAAACTTTCAATAATCATAAGCGCGCTACTAATAACAAAAACCACAGCACTGAAAGGCTGCGAAATCCTTTAATTTCGAAAACTTTGGGTACAATTCCGTTTTCGTTTAAGAATGACTGAAGATCATGGTAGTTTTAGGTTCGTTGTTTTATTTGGCACCGATTGCTTCCATGGCATGCGAACAAAACAATGCACATGTCCTTTCTGGACGCTCGCTTAATTATCAAACACTGCACAGTTTCGAATGCGCTGCTGATGCCGCGTTATCTGCAGACGTATGTCGTGCTTTGTCTGGACAATTGGTTCTGTTCTACCGGCGTGAGATTCGTCTGCCTGTTCGCACTGCTCAGGTAGCACCAAGCATTCGAATGTTATAAACGTGTCATGTAAGTTGCCTGTACATTGCCTAACGTTGATGTGACAAAAACGAACATTACTCGTAAGAAACATTATACTAATTCTGACTTTTTAATGTTACTATAACGTTATATAATGTTTGGTGTATTATAAATACTTAATTTTACACGAAACGGTGTTTTAATATAACCTTCGGCGCGTTAATATAATGTTTGTTTTATAACTGTAAGCAAACACTGCAAATATATTTCAAGCACTAAATTCCAGTACTTTTGTCTTTTTCAACACGCTTGTCTTTTTCAGCACACTTTTAAATAACACTTCTTTGAAACTAATGTTTGAGACGATGCCTAGAGTGCTCACACAGTGTTATTGTTTTGTTAAAGAGTTGCTTATTATCCATTCCCCACCATCCCCCATGGGGCACCACTCAGTGATGGACATAAAAGTTGACTTTCTGCTATTTGTTCAGTATTGTGCTGTATTGTGTCTCCCTCATTGTTGGTCTTTGGAAAGCGTTCAAGCTGTGTATCATTACGAGTTATGGGTCTACATGCTCGGGGGAGGTTGATTTGTCATTTTCAAGAATGTTACATTTATTTCGTATACATCTATGACTTATGTTATTTGAATTTACTTTGAAACTTAGTTCTAACATATATATGTAACATTGCTAAAACGTAAGAAAAAAAAAAGGATGTTCATTTCGTCACTCGAACTTTCAGTTTTTACAGTGAACTTTGGTCAGCGGAGAACATTTCACGTACAGTCTGGACATGCTAATAATTATACACTTTGCGGCCGTCTCTAAGGCAGAAAAATGACCGAAAATGACTGTGTGTAGCATTTAGTACCCGAAACACCTAATTTCATGCGTTTTCAATATCCAAACTGGTCTTGGCTGCTTGATGGACTAAAGTACCTTTAAATGCACCTACTGCAAGATAGTCAACAACAAACAAACAAAAACTGCTTATGACAGTTTTTAAAACCAAGTTTTTCATCAAGCATAATAAGCTGACGAAATTATCGTACACAAAATGTGCCGTGGAGCTCTTCAGAGACGATTAGGTTAATCCGATACAGATGACACTTTACAGCCAACAAAATCACTCGACCGCTAATACAACGATAACTTATCGCACCACCTTCGTCGCTCCCGCCTCGCACATTCACAGTCTGTCCACCTACCTGACAAACGGAAGGTACGGCGTGACATCACCGCGAGCGATGGCCCACACGAAGGTCAACAATGCACCACCGGCGAGGACCACGCCAAACACAAGCGGTATCCAGCCGACTCCGACGTGACGCATGACAGTCCTCGCCCTCCCGAACTAGCCGAGACAAGTTCGCTTAGGACAACGTGCGCCACAAACACTACTCCAGCAACACGCACTATCCGCTCTAGGCGACTGTCAGCGCCGCCGCCACCCCCATCTGCTTTGTGCCAACAGAATGCAATATGACCCTCTGGGAACAGCAGCGCCAGCAATGCAGCAACAGCGGCAGAAACAGCTTCGAGCGCCGGTTCAACGCCGTCCGGCTGAATAAACAACGGACGTGAAGCTGCACGTCCGATACACGATGCCCGTGCCCGTCTCTGAAGAATCTTCACGTGGTTGGCAACGATGGTTTCTAGAAACTCATCGAAGCGAGAGAGGAATCGAGGCGACGTTGTCGTAAACGGAACAGGTCCGAATCTGCGACACTCCTCAGCCCGTGAATAGGCAGCTTAGGCAACCCCGGCCGGCGATAACTGAAGATAAGGCAACTGCATGGCTTTCTTGCGGGAAGCGGCGAAGCCGGAGGTTGGAGCAGCTGATAACGATTATCGACAGCCCAACAAGCTGAGCTGAGCTTTGAGAGAGCCGATACTAGCTGTCTAATTACAGGTCGAAATGGCTTCCTAGTGTAGGGGTTGTGAGCTGCGTTCCGTCTCAGTAAGCAATCAGTAATATCAAAATATGACTGAAACTATTGAATGTTGGTTCGTTTTCTTTTAAAATTGTTTTCAAATGAGCCTAATGAGTGCTCATCCAGCTTCTATGCTTCTATACGTCAGTGCTCTTTGGAACACCCAGTATTAAAATACGCGTTAGATCCGAAGTTCGAACACTTGCAGCTAAAGCGGAGTACTGAATGTACTGAAGATAAAATTAAATGCGTGATGCATTTTTATATACCAGCTAAATGGCTTCCTCTACATAAAAGAAGAAAAAAGAAACGAGTGAGTGTTTTCTGTAAAGTAGTAAGCAATTTCACGTATCTCAAAAAAAAAAAAAAAACGCGGCAATACATGGGCGTAAGCGCCTCAGGTGTCTCTTGGAGCGAGCATCGCAGTCGCGTGAAAGATTGCTATCAATATTACTCCTTCCTGTCCACAGAAAAAAAGCGGACAAGAGTTTTCTTCCAGTCTTTTAGAAACGTTGCAGTATAGCGTATATCCCCTGTTACGTTTCTCCACCGAGAAGTGGGACAGCTGACGCGGCCACCGCATAGCAACAGGCAGAACCGCGAGCGGATCGGCCATTTCGACGCCGTTCATCGGCCGCGCAACGATTCCTCCCGCCGACAAGTCTCCGCGTGTTCCTGTGCGTGCGTGTGTGTGCAAAAGGTGGCCAAGCCTGGAGCTCGAGGGAAAGTGCGTCGCCCTCTCCTGTCTGCAGGAGGTGGAGGAGATGAGGTCGGAACACCTGCGATTGAGTCATTCGTCGTGAACCAACATGTTTGGCTCTCCCTTTCCTGTGAGGGTTTACCCTTTCCCTGTGAACTGGAAAAACTATAAAAAGCAGCGGCCGACTCCGCTGAGAGAGAGACTACTTTGACGCGCCGTTAGCACGACGCTAGACACCAGCTGTGTGAGAGTGTCTGTAATCTCTCCGGGTCAGCTTCACTGCCCGTTTCTTCCTGATGTTACAGTAAAGGTTGTTTCGTTAAAAGACGCCTCGTCTTTGCTGGGACCGTTCATGCCGTCCGCCGTCCACGGAGCCGCCAGGCCAACGCTACCGAGGGGCCGCGCGCCGCACGTAATAGCTGGCAGCGGTACGCTACCCCGGCACTCGCGACCCAAACGTAACAATTGGTGAACAGCGGTGGGACGACGACGACCAAGCCGTAACCGTGGTTGGAGGGACGAGCCAGGCGATACCGTCGTCTAACAACTGATGAACAGCGGAGAGACGAGGTCGACCAAGCAGTGACCGTGGTCGGTGAAACGAGCCAGGCCTGACCGAGGTGCAACACCTGGTGGGAAGAGCGGAGATGTCACAGGCGTGACTCGTGAATCAAAGCAGCTCAGCGGAAAGGCGGGAGCAGTGCAACGAGCCCTGTGTGATGACTGGTTGCCTGCAGCGGAACGACTGCGTTGGATTCTTGGCTGCGAGGTTTGGTGAGTGCGGGACTTTCTTCTACTGAGTTTTGCCAGGCTTTTGTTAAGTAGAGAACAGAGCTGGTAATTGTGTTGTCGTTGTTGCTGGGTTAATTGCAGCAAGGCAATAGTGGGCAGTAGAGAAGGCAGCATTCGGAACAGCCATGGATTTGGATTTGAAGTCGTTTCGCAAACCGAAATTGCTAGAGCTTGCGAAGGAGCTGGGTCTGAATTTGTCAGACAAACTCAGAAAACCAGAAGTGTTAAAGGCTATTCTTGAGTCGAAAGCTGAAGATGACGAGCTTTTGGAATGCCTTGAGATCATTGAAGAACGTAAGGAAAGGCTAGAGAAAGAGGAGCGTGAACGTGAGCGTGAACGTGAACGTGAACGTAAGGAAAGGCTAGAGAAAGAGGAGCGAGACCGTAAGGAAAGGCAAGAGAAAGAGGAGCGAGACCGTCAATTCGCTATGGAAATGAAACGTCTCGAAATAAACGCGGGACGCGCTGGCAGTGCAAGTCGGGCTCACGGTGCAGGAGAACGGGAATCGTTCAAAATGAGTGACCTAATGCGGCCGTTTAAGCTTGGAGAGGACATTGGTTTGTTCCTGGTTAACTTCGAGCGAACGTGCGAGAAGCAAGAGTTTTCTCGGGAAACGTGGCCACAGCGCTTGCTCACTTTGTTACCCGGTGAGGCGGCAGACGTAATCGCTCGCTTGACAAAAGAGGAAGCAGAGGATTACGACAAAGTTAAATCGAGTCTGCTAAGAAAGTACAGGCTGTCAGCAGAAGCATTCCGTCGGAATTTTCGAGAGCATGAGAAAAGCAAAAGTGAGTCGTATACAGAGTTTGCCTACAAGCTTATGTCAAACATGTATGAGTGGCTCAAAGAAGAAAAAGCGTTTGGTAACCACGATAAGATTTTGCAGTGTTTCGGGCTGGAACAGTTTTACAGTCGGTTACCCGAGAACGTGCGGTATTGGGTCATGGATAGGCCAGATGTTAGTACGGTGGATAGAGCCGCCGAGCTAGCTGAAGAGTTTGTGACGCGTCGGGCTCGTGGAGCTAAGGACGGTCAACAGGGGGAATTCGGCTCTAAGTTTGAGAGGCCGAAGTTCAAGCCCTTTAAAGCTAAGGAGAAAAAACGTGGTGCGGATGCGAGTCAAAGCAGTCCGGCCGGCGATAAAGCGACGGAGGTAACCGAAGCCGAACGGAAAAAGAGGTTCGAGGCAAGGCAATCGCGCGTCTGTTATACGTGCCAGAAGCCTGGTCATTTTTCGGCGCAGTGTCCAGAGACGAAACCAAAGATCGTGTTTTTGTCGTTGTGCAGAAGTGACGAGAACATGAAGCTTCTCGAACCGTACACTCGAGACCTCCTCGTGAACGGGAAACAGTGTCGAGTGCTTCGCGATTCTGCGGCCACCATGGATGTTGTTCACCCTTCTTACATAGAACCAGAGATGTTCACGGGTGAATGCGCGTGGATCAAACAAGCAGTGGAAGCTCACAGCGTATGTTTGCCCATAGCCAAAGTGCTTATTGAGGGGCCTTTCGGCGCTCTTGAGACAGAAGCTGCGGTGTCATCTATGTTTCCTCCTCAGTACCCGTACCTGTTTTCAAACAAGTCCGATCACCTCTTGCGCGAAAAGGGGCTTGTTTTTGGAGAGGCTAGCGTACTGGCCTTAACCAGATCTAGAGCTCGGGAGCTAGCTGCAAAGGCGGTAATTCCGAAGATGAGGTTGTCAAGCGATGAAAAAGGGTCGGAGGAACAGCACGCTGAGATTGAGACCACGTCCGCTGTAAACACAAGTGAGCCTGAAAAATTGAAGGCACCGGATACAGGAGAGAAAATGCCCAACACGGGTAGTTTAGAAGAGCTATCTGCAGGTTTGTTCGTCGCGCCTACGTCAGAGAGTCTTAACTTGTTGCTGAATGTCAGCAAGTCTGCTTTGATAGCCGAGCAACGAAAGGATCGCAGCCTTGAGAACATCCGCTGCAATCTAAAAGAAGGTATCGCCAAGAAAAATGTCAGTTTTGAAGTAAGAAATGGGGTCCTGTACCGAAAGTATCGAGACCGCAGGGGAATTGAGTTCGATCAGCTGATCGTGCCTGAGTGCTATCGTCAGGATCTGTTGCGCTTGTCGCATGGAGGTTCGTGGTCAGGACACCTAGGAATTAAAAAGACTAAGGACCGCCTATTGCAAGAGTACTATTGGCCAGGATGTTTTCGGGACGCAGAAGAGTTTGTAAAGACATGTGACACCTGTCAGCATGTGGGCAAACCTGGGGACAAATCGAGAGCGCCGATGAGGTTGGTGCCCGTCATTACGGAACCGTTCAGAAGGCTCGTTATTGACACTGTGGGACCACTACCGGTAACAAACTCAGGGTATAGACATATTCTGACAGTGATTTGTCCCGCGACAAAGTTCCCCGAGGCAGTCCCGCTTAAAGAACTCAGTTCAGTGGAGATAGTGAATGCACTGCTGTCCATATTTGCGCGAGTTGGTTTTCCTGCAGAAATCCAATCAGATCAGGGCACAGTGTTCACTAGCGCTTTGACCACATCATTCCTGGAAAGATGCGGAATAAGGCTCTTGCATAGCTCCGTGTACCATCCCCAGTCGAATTCCGTTGAAAAACTTCACTCCGTCATGAAGCGGCTTTTGAGAGCTATGTGTTTTGAGCGAAAAACTGACTGGGAGCTATGCCTGCCGGCGGCGATGTTTGCCCTAAGAACCGCGCCGCATGAAACTACAGGGTTTTCGCCAGCAGAGCTCGTGTACGGTCGGACGCTGCGATCTCCTCTTCGCATGCTTCGTGAATCGTGGGAAGGCCAGGGCGATGACCCAGTCGTAGTAGAGTACGTGCTCAGGTTGCTCGAACGTTTGAGGCGGGCGCAGGAGTTGTC